>JAACNH010000891.1:25792-126864 GCA_019447015.1 Hymenochirus boettgeri | reverse complement strand
CTATATATAGAGTACGTATATACTGCGATCGCCATTTTGATGCGATTTGCATGCACTCCAATTCCTGAAAATGACAGGGATCGCAGTGCAATCGGCTCCAATATCAACAAAGTGCTCAGTGTGTCCTTAAAGTAGGAATAAAAATACCTTATTTGGATTGAAGTATTTTTTGATTTAAGATTTTTTTACATTCCCAAGAAACAGACACAAGATTTTTAAATAACAAATAACCTACATAACATAACACATAACATATAACCTACATAACACACATAACATATAACCTAAATAACATAACACACATAACATATAACCTACATAACATAACACACATAACATATAACCTACATAACATAACACATAACATATAACCTACATAACACACATAACATATAACCTACATCACATAACACATAACCATCAATAGACTCTAACATAATCTACACACATGACCATATAACCTACATATAGATACACACATAACATATAACCTACATTACACCCATAACATATAACCTACATAACTACCACATAACACTATAACCTACATAACACACATAACTATAAACTCATAACATAACCATAACACACATAACATATAACCTACATAACACACATAACATATAACCTACATAACATAACACATAACCCACATAACCATAACCTACATAACATAACACACTAACAATACTAACGATAACCTACATACACTCACTACATACATAACATAACCTACATAACAATAACACACATAACAATATAACCTACATAACATACACATACATATAACCTACATAACAACATCAACATATACCTACTAACACACCATAACATAAACCATACATAACACACATAACATATAACCTACATAACACACATAACATATAACCTACATAACATAACACACATAACATATAACCTACATAACATATATCTGTTGTATTCAGTTAGATCAACTGGACTTGAAGTTTAGTTCTTGAAGACGTTTCGCTAGTCATCCGACTGGATCTCTCAATTCAGAATGACTTGTACAAGAATCTGTGGCAATTATGTACCCTGGAAAATCCCAATTAGCATATCACAAGCCAGGTGTAAAGGGCGTGATTGGATAGTGGCTAAGAGGTGTTATAGGAACGCCCAGAGTAAGGTGTCAAAACAGACAGACAGATGGTGTCGAACCCCCCCACCTTAATTCAGGCTTGGTTTCATCATTTTCACATAAATGGCCTCCTTAACACCTCTCTTGAACCAGTCATGTTCCTTTGCCAATATGTTAACATTACAGTCTTCAAAGGTATGTCCTTAAGATGCAGATACATGGCTGAGTCCTGACCCTAGGAATTGGCTCTTCTGTGCTGGGCCATATGTTGATGCAGTTGCTGTTTGGTCTCCCCCACATACAAATCAGAGCATTCTTCACTGCACTGCGTATATGATGTCACTCTTCACTGCACTGCGTATATGATATCACACTTCACTGCACTGCATATATGATGTCGCTTTTCTTGTGTTTTGGTATTGGGTCTTTTGGTGTACCACCCTCTAGCCACAATGCAATTACGCCTTGCATTCAGAAGGTCCCTAACACCTGGCTGTGATATGTTAATCAGGATTTTCCAGGGTACATAATTGCCACCGATTCTTGTACAGTCATCTGAATTGAGAAAGCCAGTCGATGACTAGGAAACGTCTTCAAGAACTAAACTTCAAGTCCAGTTGATCTAATTGAATACAACAGATATGCCATGACCTGGATGAATGAATATTACAGATATACCACGACCTGGATGGATGAATATTACAGATATACCGTGACCTGGATGAATGAATTTTACAGATATACCATGGCCTGGATGAATGAATACAACAGATATACCATGACCTGGATGGATGAATATTACAGATATACCATGACCTGGATGGATGAATATTACAGATATACGCTGTGACCTGGATGAATGAATATTACAGATATACGCGTGACCTGGATGAATGAAGATTACAGATATCCCGTGACCTGGATGAATGAATATTACAGATATACCATGACCTGGATGAATGAATATTACAGATATACCGTGACCTGGATGATGAAATATTACAGATATACCGTGACCTGGATGGATGAATATTACAGATATACCGACCTGGATGGATAATATTCAGATATACCATGACCTGGATGATGATATTACAGATATACCATGACCTGGATGGATGAATATTACAGATATACGCATGACCTGGATGATGAATATTACAGATATACCATGACCTGGATGGATGAATATTACAGATATATACCGTGACCTGGATGAATGAATATAAGATATATCCGTGACCTGGATGATGAATATTAGATATACCGTGACCTGGATAAATGATATTACAGATATACCGTGACCTGGATGGATGAATATTACAGATATACCGTGACCTGGATGAATGAATTAAGTATATACCGTGACCTGGATGAATGAATATTAGATATACCGGACCTGGATGAATGAATATTACAGATATACCGTGACCTGGATGAATGAATATTACAGATATACGTACCTGATGAATGAATATTACAGATATACCATGACCTGGATGAATGAATATTACAGATATACCGTGACCTGGATGAATGAATATTACAATATACCTGACCTGGATGGATGAATATTACAGATATACCGTGACCTGGATGGATATATTACAGATATACGCGGACTGGATGGAATGAATATTACAGTATATACCATGACCTGGATGATGAATATTACAGATATCGATTACCTGCGGATGGATAATATTACAGATATACCATGACCTGATGGATGAATATTACAGATATACCGTGACCTGGATGAATGAATATACAGATATACCGTGACCTGGATGAATGAATATTAGATATACCGTGACCTGGATAAATGAATATTACAGATATACCTGACCTGGATGGATGAATATTACAGATATACCGTGACCTGGATGAATGAATATAAGATATACCGTGACCTGGATGAATGAATATTAGATATACCGTGACCTGGATAAATGAATATTACAGATATTACCGTGACCTGGATGGATGAATATTACAGATATACCGTGACCTGGATGAATGAATATTACAGATATACCGTGACCTGGATGGATGAATATTACAGATATCCCGACCTGGATGAATTATATAGATATACCGTGACCTGATGAATGATATTATGTATACCGTGACCTGATAAATGAATATTACAGATATACCGTGAACCTGGATGAAGTGAATATTACAGATATACCGTGACCTGGATGATGAATAAATTACAGATATACCGTATGGTGAATGAGATATTACAGATATACCGTGACCTGGATGAATAATATTCAGATATACCGTGACCTGGATGAATGAATATACAAAGATATCATGACCTGGATGGATGAATATTACAAATATACCGTGACCTGAGATGAATAATATTACAGATATCCCATGACCTGGATGGATGAATATTAACAGATATACCATGTGACCTGGATGAATTAATATGCAGATATACCATGACTGGATGAATGAATATACAGATATACCGTGACCTGGATGAATGAATATTACAGATATACCATGACCTGGATGGATGAATATTACAGATATCCGTGACCATGGATGAAGAATATCCAGATATACCGTACCTGGATGAATGAATATTACAGATATACGTGACCTGTAGGATGATATTACAGATATACCGTGACCTGGATGGATGAATATTACAGATATACCGTGACCTGGATGGATGTATTAGCAGATATAC
Organism: Hymenochirus boettgeri; assembly: GCA_019447015.1. Classification (NCBI taxonomy): domain Eukaryota; kingdom Metazoa; phylum Chordata; class Amphibia; order Anura; family Pipidae; genus Hymenochirus; species Hymenochirus boettgeri. The sequence goes on along the minus strand of JAACNH010000891.1, from coordinate 123,055 downwards.
GTACGTGATGATGAATATACAATTATCTGGACCTGGATGATGATATTACAGATATACCATGACCTGGAGGGAGATTAATATACAGATATACAGTTGACCTGGATGATGAATATTACAGATAGACCATGACCTGGTATGAATGAATATTACAGATATACCATGACCTGGATGAAGAATATTACAGATATCCGTGACCTGGATGAATGAATATTACAGATATACCATGACCTGGATGGATGAAATATTACAGATATACCTGACCTGGATGAATGAATATTACAGATATACTCATGACTCTGGATGGATGAATTTACAGATATAAGCGTGACCTGGATGAATGAATATACATATAACCATGACCTGGATGGATGAATATTACAGATATACCGACCGGTGAATGAATATTACAGATTACCAGTGACCTGGATGGATAATATTTCAATATACCGTACCTGGATGGATGAATATTACAATATATACCGTGACCTGGATGAGATGTATATTACAGATATACCGTGACCTGGATGATGATATACAGATATACCTGACTGATGAATGAATATTACAGATATACCGTGACCTGGTGATATGAATATTACAGATATACAGCGGACCTGGATGATGAATATTAGAGTATATACCTGTGACCTGGATGATGAATAATACAGATATACCATGACTGGTGAATGAATATTACAGATATACCTGACCTGGATGAATGAATATTACAGATATACCTGACCTGGATGAAGAATATTACAGATATACACGTGAACCTGATGGATGAATATTACGATATACCGTGACCTGGATATGAATATTACAGATATACCGTGACCTGATGAATGAAATTACAGATATCCATGACCTGGATGAATGAATATTACAGATATACCGTGACCTGGATGGATGAATATTACAGATATACGTGACCTGGATGATGAATATTACAGATATACCGTGACCTGGATGGATGAATATTACATTAGTATACGCGATGACCTGGATGGAATGAATATTACAGATATACCTGACCTGGATGGATGAATATTACAGATATACCATGACCTGGATGATGAATATTACAGATATACCATGACCTGATGATGAATATTACAGATATACCGTGACTGGATGGATGATATTACAGATAATCCGCGTACCTGGATGGATGAATATTACAGATATACCGTGACTGGATGGATGAATATTACAGATATACTCGTGACTCGGATGGATGAATATTACAGATATACCTGACCGGATGAATGAATAACAGATATACTCGACCTGGATGGATGAATATTACAGATATACCATGACCTGGATGAATGAATATTACAGATATACCATGACCTGGATGGATGAATATTACAGATATACCGTGACCTAGATGATGATTACAGATATACCGCCTCTGGATGAATGAATATTACAGATATCTCATGTACCTGATGGATGAATATTACAGATATACCGTGACCTGGTGATGAATATACAGATTATCATGACCTGATGATGAATATTACAGATATACCGTGACCTGGATGAATGAATATTACAGATATACCGTGACCTGGATGATGAATATACAGATATACCGGACCTGGATGAATGAATATTACAGATATATGCCTGACCTGGATGGATGAATATTACAGATATACGTGACCTGGATGAATGAATTTACGATATACCGTGACCTGGATGGATGAATATTACAGATTACCGTGACCTGGATGGATGAATATTACAGATTACCGTGACCTGGATGGATGAATATTACAGATATACCATGACCTGGATGGATGATATAACAGATATACCGTGACCTGGTATGAATATTACAGATATCCGTGACCTGGATGAATGAATATTACAGATATACATGACCTGGATGGATGAATATTACAGATATACCGTGACCTGGATGGATGATATACATATATACGCATGACCTGGATGAATGAATATTACGATATAACCGTGACCGGATGGATGAATATTACAGATATACCAGTGACCTGGATGGATGAATATACAGATATACCGTGCACTGATGGATGAATATTACAGATATACCGTGACCGGGATGATGAATATTACAGATATAACCGTGACCTGGATGAATGAATTACAGATATACCATGACCTGGATGAATATTACAGATATACCATGACCTGGATGAATATTACAGATATACCGTGACCTGGATGAATGAGAAACTTCACAAGCATTCATAACATAACACACATAACATAGTACACATGTTACATATTACTCATATAACCTATAGCACATATAACATATAACACACATAGCACATATAACATTTACCATACATATCACACAACATATAGCACACAACATATAATGCACATAACATAGCTCACAAAACACACATAGTATGCATAACCTATAATACTATAATACGCACACTGAATGAGGGAGCGATACAGTAATTAAATCTCAAAAACACAAATATTTATTACAATAAGGACACATATAGCTGGCCAGCTTAACCATACATAAAATATGTCCAAGTATCCCAGTAAAATCTCGACCAGAGTGGCTGAGGCCACACTGCAAACACACAGGAATCACGAGCGTTATCGCACGCGATTGTGTGTGCTTTTCTTGTGCGTTCGCAATTTCGCGTTATGGAAACGCTGCGTTAACGCATGCGTTACCAAAACGCGAACGGACGTGCAATTGCATGCGCATCGGAAATCGCGGGAATTTTCGCGTTCCCGCGATTTCCATTTTACCGAAAATGGCGGGCGCAATGGCGAAACGCTTGCTCAAGCGTGCGAAAAACACGCTAGTGCGGCCTAGCCCTCGGCCTCATTCAGTGTGCGTATTATATTTTTGTGTATCCCTTTGGGGGTGTGCACCTGTCTCAGGTACTATACTATACTTGTTTTATTGCTATAACCTATAATACACATTACACATAGCACACATAAAATCTAACACACATGACATATAATACAAATAACATATAACATGCCTAGCACACACATTTAACACACATAACATAATACATATAACATGCATAACATATAACAAAAAAACAACAACAAAACACAGCACACATAAAATATAACATACGGTAACATTCATAGCATATAACACACATTACCTTTAACAAACATAACATATAACATACACAAAACATATGACATATGTAAACATAGTTTTGGTTCAGAGATTTTGTATCTTCCATCTCAAAACTTATAGCAAATTCCATCAGGTTCGCACATGTTTCTATGGTACAGACATGCGCTTCCCTTACCCGACAATCGTGTCTGCGTGACTGCCTGGTAGGGTGATGTCCATTAATCCGGCACACCGGTCCACCAATGACATCTGACATCTGAGATTATTTGTCTAAATTAGGATCTAAATTTCACCTGTTCCAACTCACTAAGACGTGTTTCAGGACGTACCCAAATATACCTTTAAATATAAGGATATAGAAATCACTGGAGGTGCAGACACTGTGGCCTTTTAATAAATAAACATGATCCTAGTTTACAATAGAAGGTCTGTTATATGGTTGGTTTAAAATGCACGTCCACCAGCCTTATATAAAGTACCCTGTAATCCCCAACACCCAGATACTTGTGGTTTTCCTGGGGTCCCTAAAGCGAGATATTCCTTATCTCTAACAGTGATATGGACTGACGGTGATATGGACTGACGGTGTGGATTGATATGGAAGGAGGTGATTATGGGCGGACGGTGATATGGACTGACGGGTGATATGGACTGCGGTGAGAGGGACTGACGGTTTTGTGTGTTGATATGGAGACGGTGATATGACGACGGTGATTTAGGACTGGACGGTGAAAGGACTGACGGTGATATGGACTAACGGTGATATGGAAATGACGGGGTGTGATATGGGATGACGTTGATAGAGACTGACTGGGGTTGTGATATGACTGACGTGATATGGACTGACGGTGATGTGGATAACGGTGATGTGGATGCCGGTGTGGGTGATATGGACTAACGGTTGATATGGACTCACGGTGATATTGGACTAACGGTGATGATATGAGTATTTGATGTGTTGATTGGATGATTGATTGATGATGGATTTGGATTGGGTGAGGATGTTGAAGATTGATTGATTGTGGTGATTGATTGATTGAAATTTGATTGTGTTGAGTATTGATTGATATTGGATATGATTGATTGTTGCTTGAATATGATGTGTTGAATTTGTGATGTGTGATTGTATTGATTGATATGTGATTATTTGGATATGTGATTTGATTGATTGTGATATAAGATGTCCTAATGTCACGATCTGTGATTGTATTGATTGGTGATATGATTGATATGATATATGTTGGTGATTGGTGGCTGTGTGATGATTGATTTGATTGAGATGACTCGATTGTGATGATTGTTGTGTGATATGATTGATTGATATATGATTGATTCGGTGATTTTGATTGCGATTGATTTTTGATATGATTTGTGACTTGGGTGTGGTGTGATTGATGTGATGTGATTTTGTGTGTGATTAGGATTTAGTGTCGAATATGGATGATGATTGTAGTAGTGTGATGTGATCGTGATTATGATGTGGATTCGTGATTGTTGTTTGATGTCGATCTCATTTGATGTGTTGTTGTTGATTATGTGATTTTGTTGATGATTGATATTGATTGTGTTGCGTGGATGGTGGTGATTGATGATGATTTGATATGATTGTGTGTGATATGATATAGACTAACAGTGATAACTAACGTGATATAGACTTACGGTGATATAGACTAACAGTGATATAGACTAACAGTGATATAGATTTACGGTGATATGGACTAACGGTGATATGGACTAACGGTGATATAGTCTAACGGTGATATGGACTAACGGTGATATGGACTAACAGTGATATAGACTACGGTTGATATAGTCTAACGGGATATAGTCTAACGGTGATATGACTAACGGTGATATGGACTAACGTGATATGGACTAACAGTGATAAGACTAACAGTGATATAGATTACGGGATATGGACTAACGGTGATATGGACTAACGGCGATATAGTCTAACGGTGATATGGACAACAGTGATATGGACTAACAGTGATATAGACTAACGGTGATATAGTCTAACGGTGATATAGTCTAACGGTGATATGGACTAACGGTGATATGGACTTACGGGTGATATGGACTTACGGTGATATGGACTAACGGTGATATGGACTAACGGTGATATGGAACTAACGGTGATATGGACTAACGGTGATATGGACTAATGGTGATATGGACTAACGGTGATATGGACTAACGGTGATACGGTGATATGGACTAACGGTGATATGGACTAACGGTGATACGGTGATATAGACTAACGGTGATATGGACTAACGGTGATATGGACTAACGGTGATATGGACTAACGGTGATTTTTTGTATGATATGGACTAACGGTGATATGGACTAACGGTGATATTGGACTAACGGTGATACGGTGATATGGATATAACGGTGTGATGAACGGTGATGTGGACTAACGTGATGTGGACTAACGGTGAGTGGGACTAACGTGATGTGGACTAACGTGATAAACGGTGAAATGGACTGACGGTGATATGGACTGACGGTGATATGGACTGACGGTGATATGGACTGACGGTGATATGGACTGACGGATATGGACTGACGGTGATATGGACTGACGGTGATATGGACTGACGGTGATATGGACTGACGGTGATGACTCGGTGAGTAGGACTGACGGTGATATGGACTAACGGTGATATGGACTGACGGTGATATGGACTGACGGTGTATGGACTTGGGACTGACGTTGATATGGACTGACGTGTGATAGACTGACTAGGACGGGGATGTGGATGACGTGATATGATGAACGGTGATATGGACTAACGGTGATATGGACTAACGGTGATATAGACTAACGGTGATATAGACTAACGGTGATATAGACTTACGGTGATAGAATAACCAGTGATATAGACTAACAGTGATATAGACTTACGGTGATATGGACTAACGGTGATATGGACTAACGGTGATATAGTCTAACGGTGATATGGACTAACGGTGATATGGACTAACAGTGATATAGACTAACGGTGATATGTCTAACGGTGATATAGTCTAACGTGTGATATGACTAACGGTGATATGGACTAACGGTGATATGGACTAACAGTGATATAGACTAACAGTGATATAGACTTACGGTGATATGGACTAACGGTGATATGGACTAACGGCGATATAGTCTAACGGTGATATGGACTAACAGTGATATGGACTAACAGTGATATAGACTAACGGTGATATAGTCTAACGGTGATATAGTCTAACGGTGATATGGACTAATGGTGATATGGACTAACAGTGATATGGACTAACAGTGATATGGACTAACAGTGATATGACTAACAGTGATATAGACTACGTGGTGATATGGACTAACGGTGATATGGACTAACGTGATATAGTAACGGTGATATGGACTAACAGTGATATGGACTAACGTGATATAGACAACGGTGATATAGACTAACGGTGATATAGTCTAACGGTGTATGGACTAAACGGTGATATGGACTAACGGGTGATATGGACACGGTGATATGGATACGGTGATATGGACTAACGTGATATGGACTAACGGTGATATGGACTAACGGTGATATGGACTAACGGTGTGATATTGGACTAATCGGTGATAGGACTAACGGTGATATGGACTAACGGTGTTTGTGATGGATACGGTGATATGGACTACGGTGATATGGACTAACGGTGATACGGTGATATGACAACGGGTGTGATATGGACTAACGGTGATATGGACTAACGGTGATATGGACTAACGGTGATATGGACTAACGGTGATATGGACTAACGGTGATATGGACTAACGGTGTGATACGGTGATATGGACTAACGGTGATATGGACTAACGGTGATGTGGACTAACGGTGATGGGACTAACGGTGATGTGGACTAACGGTGATGTGGACTAACGGTGATGAACGGTGATATGGACTAACGGTGATATGATGATGTAACGGTGATATGGACTAACGGTGGTGATATAGACTAACAGTGATATAGACTAACAGTGATATAGACTTACGGTGATAGGACTAACGGTGTGATATGGACTAATGGTGATATGACTAACAGTTGATATGGACATAACAGTGATATGGACTAACAGTGATATAGACACAGTAGATATAGACTTACGGTGATATGGACTAACGGTGATATGGACTAACGGTGATATAGTCTAACGGTGATATGGACTAACAGTGATATGGACTAACAGTGATATAGACTAACGGTGATATAGTCTAACGGTGATATAGTCTAACGGTGATATGGACTAATGGTGATATGACTAACAAGTGATATGGACTAACAGTGATATGGACTAACAGTGATATAGACTAACAGTGATATAGACTTACGGTGATATGGACTAACGGTGATATGGACTAACGGTGATATAGTCTAACGGTGATATGGACTAACAGTGATATGGACTAACAGTGATATAGACTAACGGTGATATAGACTAACGGTGATATAGTCTAACGGTGATATGGACTAACGGTGATAGGACTAACGGTGATATGGACTAACGGTGATATGGACTTACGGTGATATGACTTACGGTGATATGGACTAACGGTGATATGGACTAACGGTGATATGGACTAACGGTGATATGGACTAACGGTGATATGGACTCGGTGATAGGACTGACGGTGATATGGACTAATGGTGATATGGACTAACGGTGATATGGACTAACGGTGATATGGACTACGGTGATATGGACTAACGGTGATATGGACTAACGGTGATACGGTGATATGGACTAACGTGATATGGACTAACGGTGATATGGACTAACGGTGATATGGACTAACGGTGATATGACGACGGTGACGGATATAGGACTACGGGATACGGTGATATGGACTAACGGTGATGATAACGGTGATGTGGACTAACGGTGATGTGGACTAACGGTGATGTGGACTAACGGTGATGTGGACTAACGGTGATGTGGACTAACGGTGAATGGACTGACGGTGATATGGAACTGACGGTGAATGGACTACGGTGATATGGACTGACGGTGATATGACTGACGGTGATATGGACTGACGGTGATATGGACTGACGGTGATATGGACTGACGTGTGTCGTGTATGGACTGACGGTGATATGGACTGAGGGTGATATGACTGACGGTGATATGGACTGACGGTGATATGGACTGACGGTGAAATGGACATGACGGGGATATGGACGACGGTGATATGGACTGACGGTGATATGGACTGACGGTGATATGGACTGACGGTGATATGGACTGACGGTGATATGGACTGACGGTGATATGGACTGACGGTGATGTGGACTAACGGGGATGTGGACTGACGGTGATGTGGACTAACGGTGAGATATGGACTAACGGTGATATGGAATAACGGTGATATAGACTAACAGTGATATAGACTAACAGTGATATAGACTTACGGTGATAGACTAACAGTGATATAGACTACAGTGATATAGACTTACGGTGATATGGACTAACGGTGATATGGACTAACGGTGATATAGTCTAACGGTGATATGGACTAACGGTGATATGGACTAACAGTGATATAGACTAACGGTGATATAGTCTAACGGTGATATAGTCTAACGGTGATATGGACTAACGGTGATATGGACTAACGGTTAGTGATATGACTAACAGGATATAGACTAACAGTGATAGACTTACGGTGATATGGACTAACGGTGATATGGACTAACGGCGATATAGTCTAACGGTGATATGGACTAACAGTGATATGGACTAACAGTGATATAGACTAACGGTGATATAGTCTAACGGTGATATAGTCTAACGGTGATATGGACTAATGGTGATATGGACTAACAGTGATATGGACTAACAGTGATATGGAACAGTGATAAGACTAACAGTGATATAGACTTACGGTGATATGGACTAACGGTGATATGGAACGTGATATAGGTCTAACGTGTGATATGGACTAACAGTGATATGGACTAGACAGTGATAGAGACTAACGGTGATATAGACTAACGGTGATATAGTCTAACTGGTGATATGGACTTACGGGTGATGTGATATGGACTAACGGTGTATGGATTACGGTGATATGGACTAACGGTGATATGGACTAACGGTGATATGGACTAACGGTGATATGGACTAACGGTGATATGGACTAACGGTGATATGGACTAAACGGTGATATGGACTAACGGTGATATGGACTAACGTGATTGATACGGTGATATGGACTAACGGTGATATGACTACGGGGATAGGTGGATAAGGTATATGGACTACGGTGATATGGACTAACGGTGATATGGACTAACGGTGTATGGACTAACGGTGATATGGACTAACGGTGATACGTGATATGGACTAACGGTGATATGGACTAACGTGATGGGACTAACGGTGATGTGGACTAACGGTGATGTGGACTATAACGGTGATGTGGACTAACGGTGATATGGACTAACGGTGATATGGATTAACGGTGATATGGACTAACGGTGATATAGACTAACAGTGATATAGACTAACAGTGATATAGACTTACGGTGATATGGATAACTGATATGGACTAAGTGTGATATGGACTAACAGTGATATGGACTAACAGTGATATGGACTAACAGTGATATAGACTAACAGTGATATAGACTTACGGTGATATGGACTAACGGTGATATGGACTAACGGCGATATAGTCTAACGTGATATGGACTAACAGTGATATGGACTAACAGTGATTTAGACTAACGGTGATATAGTCTAACGGTGATATAGTCTAACGGTGATATGGACTAATGGTGATATGGACTAACAGTGATATGGACTAACAGTGATATGGACTAACAGTGATATAGACTAACGGTGATATGACTACGTTGATATGGACTAACGGGGATATAGTCAACGGTGATATGACTACAGTGTAGGAATAACAGTGATATAGATAACGGGATATAGACTAACGGTGATATAGTCTAACGGTGGTGGATATGGACTAACGGTGATATGGACTAACGGTGATATGGACTTACGGTGATATGGACTACGGTGATATGGACTAACGGTGATATGGACTAACGGTGATATGGACTAACGGTGATATGGACTAACGGTGATATGGACTAATGGTTGATATGGACTAAACGGTGATATGGACTAACGGTGATACGGTGTGATTGGACTAACGTATATGGACTAACGGTGATACGTGATATAGACTAACGGTGATATGGACTAACGGTAATTGACTAACGGTGATATGGACTAACGGTGATATGGACTAACGGTGATATGGACTAACGGTGATACGGTGATATGGACTAACGGTGATGTGGACTAACGGTGATGTGGACTAACGGTGATGTGGACTAACGGTGATGGACTAACGGTGATGTGGACTAACGGTGATATGGACTAACGGTGATATGGATAACGGTGATAGGACTAACGGTGATATGGACTAACGGTGATATGGACTAACGGTGATATGGACTAACGGTGATATGGACTAACGGTGATACGGTGATATGGACTAAGGTGATATGGACTAACAGTGATATAGACTAACGGTGATACGGTGATATGGACTAACGGTGATGGGACTGACGGTGATATGGACTGACGGTGTGATGTGGACTGACGGTTTGATGTGGACTGACGGTGATGTGGACTGACGGTGATGTGGACTGACGGTGATGTGGACTGACGTGATGATGTGGGACTGACGGTGATGTGGACTGACGGTGATGTGGACTGACGGTGATGTGGACTGACGGTGTGATGTGGACTGACGGTGATGTGGACTGACGGTGATGTGGACTAACGGTGATATGGACTAACGGTGATACGGTGATATGGACAACGGTGTGTGATATGGACTACCGGTGATGTGGACTAACGGGATGTGGACTAACGGTGATGTGGACTACGGTGATGTGGACTAACGGTGATGTGGACTAACGGTGATGTGGACTAACGGTGATGTGGACTAACGGTGATGTGGACTAACGGTGATGTGATATGGACTAACGGTGATATGGACTAACGTGATATGGACTAAACGTGTGGATACGGGATATGGACTAACGGTGATGATGTGGACTGACGGTGATGTGGACTGACGGTGATGTGGACTGACGGTGATGTGGACTGACGGTGATGTGGACTGTGTGGATGACGGTGATGAGTGACTGACGGTGATGGACGGTGATGTGGACTGACGGTGATGTGGACTGACGGTGATGTGGACTGACGGTGATGTGGACTGACGGTGATGTGGACTGACGGTGATGTGGACTGACGGTGATATGGACTAACGGTGATACGGTGATATGGACTAACGGTGATATGGACTAACGGTGTGATGTGGACTAACGGTGATGTGGACTAACGGTGATGTGGACTAACGGTTGATGTGGACTAACGGTGATGTGGACTAACGGTGATATGGACTAACGGTGATATGGACTAACGGTGATATGGACTAACGGTGATATGGACTAACGGTGATATGGACTGACGGTGATATGGACTAACGGTGATCCGGTGATATGGACTAACGTGGTGATATGGACTAACAGTGATTATAGACTAGGTGATACGGTGTGATATGGACTAACGGTGATGTGGACTGACGGTGATGTGGACTGACGGTGATGTGGACTGACGGTGATGTGGACTGACGGTGATGTGGACTGACGGTGATGTGGACTGACGGTGAGGGATCTGACGGTGATGTGGACTGATGGACTGACGGTGATGTGGACTGACGGGACTGACGTGATGTGGACTGACGGACTGACGGTGATGTGGACTGACGACTGACGGTGTGATGTGGACTGACGGACTGACGGTGATGGGACTGACGGTGATGTGGACTGACGGACTAACGGTGATGTGGACTGACGGTGATGTGGACTGACGGTGATGTGGACTGACGGTTGTGGACTGACGGTGATGTGGACTGACGGTGAGAGACAAAATACTGTCTCATGGAAAGTGTCACTATTAATTGTATTTTTAAATCATTGGGAAATACACAGTTAGATAATCAGATATGTAGATGTGGCGAAACAGACTGGAGCAGACATTACAAATACTAGAAAGTGTTTTATAACATTCTCTAAATGTTCATTATAACTTATCATTGTTATTATAACATTAATCATTAAATCTCTATGTGTTTATTATAACATTATAACATTCTCTATGTTTATTATAACATTCTCTATGTGTTTTATAAAATTATAACATTATCTATGTGTTATATCATTATACATTTAACATCTCTAGTGTTTATTATAACATTATAACATTCTCTATGTGTTATTATACATTATATCATTATAACATTCTCTATGTGTTTATTATAACATTATAACATTCTCTATTGTTGTTTATTATAAACATTATAACATTCTCTCGTTTATTTATTAATATATCATTATAAATTCTCTGTGTTTTTATACATATAACATCTCTGTGTTTATTATTAACATTAACATCTCTATGTGTTTATTATAAACATTATATCATTATAACATTCTCTATGTGTTTATTATAACATTATAACATTCTCTATGTGTTTATTATAACATTATAACATTCTCTGTGTTTATTATAACATTCTCTGTGTTTATTATAACATTATATCATTATAACATTCTCTTTGTGTTTATTATAACATTCTCTGTGTTTATTATATCATTATAACATTCTCTGTGTTTATTATAACATTCTCTATGTGTTTATTATAACATTATAACATTCTCTATGTGTTTATTATAACATTATAACATTCTCTGTGTTTATTATAAATTCTCTGTGTTATTATAACATTAATCATTATAAATTCTCTGTGTTTATTATAACATTCTCTGTGTTTATTATATCATTATAACATTCTCTGTGTTTATTAATAATTCTCTATGTGGATTATTAACATGTTATAAAATTCTCATGGTTTATATATCATTATAACATTCTCTATGTGTTTATTATAACATTATAACATTCTCTGTGTTTATTATAACATTCTCTATGTGTTTATTATATCATTATAACATTCTCTATGTGTTTATTATAACATAACATCTAGTGTATTATAATTCTATATCTATGGTTAATTATAACATTCTCATGTGTTATTATAACTTACAACATTCTCTGTGTTATTATAACATTACAACATGTCTCGTGTTTATTATACATTAAACAACATTCTTGTTTATTAAACATTTCGGTTTATTTTATAACAAACATTCTCTGGTTATATATAACCATTATAACATTTATATGTTGTTTATTATATTCATTAAACATTCTCTATGTGATGTGGTGATGTGGACAACGGTGATTTGACTACATACGGTGATGTGGGACTAACGGTGATGTGGACTAACGGTGATATGGACTAACGGTGATACGGTGATATGGGACTAACGGTGATATGGACTAACAGTGATATAGACTAACGGTGATACGGTGATATGGACGAACGGTGATGTGGACTGACGGTTGATGTGGACTGACGGTGATGTGGACTGACGGTGATGTGGTCGGTGATGTGGACTGACGGTGATGTGGACTGACGGTGATGTGGACTGACCGTGGGGATGACGGTGATGTGGACTGACGGTGATGTGGACTGACGGTGATGTGGACTGACGGTGATGTGGACTGACGGTGATGTGGACTGACGGTGATATGGACTAACGTGTGATACGGTGATATGATATGGACTAACGGTGATATGGACTAACGGTGATGTGGACTAACGTGTGATGTGGACTAACGGTGATGTGGATAACGGTGATGTGGACTAACGGTGATGGACTAACGGTGATATTGACTAACGGTGATATGGACTAACGGTGAATGGACTAACGGTGATATGGACTAACGGTGATATGGACTAACGGGGATATGGACTAACGGGTGATACGGTGATATGGACTAACGGTGATATGGACTAACAGTGATATAGACTAACGGTGATACGGTGATATGGACTAACGGTGATGTGGACTGACGGTGATGTGGACTGACGGTGATGTGGACTGACGGTGATGTGGACTGACGGGTGATGTGGACTGACGGTGATGTGGACTGACGGTGATGTGGACTGACGGTGATGTGGACTGACGGACTGACGGTGATGTGGACTGACGGACTGACGGTGATGGGATGACGACTGACGGTATGTGGGACTGACGGACTGACGTGTGTGACTGTACGGGACGGACGGTGATGTGGACTGAGTGAGTTGGATGACGGGACATACGTGATGGGACTGACTTGATGTGACTGACGGTGATGTGGACTGACGGTGAGAGACAATATACTGTCTCATGGAAAGTGTCACTATTAATTGTATTTTTAAATCATTGGGAAATACACAGTTAGATAATCAGATATGTAGATGTGGCGAAACAGACTGGAGCAGACATTACAAATACTAGAAAAGTGTTTTATAACATATCTCTAAATGTTCATTATAACATTCTCTATGTGTTTATTATAACATTATATCATTATAACATTCTCTATGTGTTTATTAAACTTATAACATTCTCTATGTGTTTATTATAACATTCTCTATGTGTTTATTATAACATTATAACATTCTCTATGTGTTTATTATAACATTATATCATTATAACATTCTCTATGTGTTTTATTAAACATTATAACATTCTCTATGTTTATTATTATAACATTATCATTATAACATTCTCTATGTGTTTATTATAACATTATAACATTCTCTATGTGTTTATTATAACATTATAACATTCTCTCTGTTTATTATAACATTATATCATTAACATTCTCTGTGTTTATTATAACATTATAACATTCTCTGTGTTTATTATAACATTATAACATTCTCTATGTGTTTATTATAAACCGGTTATTATAACATTCTCTAGTGTTTATTATAACATTATAACATTATCTATTGTTATTATAACATAAACATTCTCTGTGTTATTATAACATTCTCTGTGTTTATATAACATATTCATTATAAATTCTCTTGTGTTATTATAACATTCATCTGTGTTTATTATATCATTATACATTCTCTGTGTTTATTATAACATTCCTCTATTGGTTTATTATAACATTATAACATTCTCTGTGTTTATTATAACATTATAACATTCTCTGTGTTTATTATAACATTCTCTATGTGTTTATTATAACATTATATCATTATAACATTCTCTGTGTTTATTATAACATTCTCTGTGTTTATTATATCATTATAACATTCTCTGTGTTTATTAACACATTCTCTATGTGTGTTTATAACATTATAACATTCTCTATGTGTTTATTATAATTATAACATTCTCTATGTGTTATTAAATTATAACATTCCTGGTTATATAAACATCTATGTGTTTATATCATAACATTCTCATGTGTTTATTTATAACTTGAACATTCTCTATGTGTTAGTAACATTTATAACATTCTCTATGTGTTTAGTATAATTCTTTATATAACATTACAACATTCTCTGTGTTTATTATAACATTACAACATTCTCTGTGTTTATTATAACATTATAACATTCTCTATGTGTTTATTTAAACATTCTCTGTGTTATTATAACATAACATTTCTCTGTGTTTATTATAACATTATAACATTCTATATGTGTTTATTATATCATTATAACATTCTCTATGTGTTTATTATAACATTAACATTCTCTGTGTTTATTATAACATTATAACATTCTCTTGTGTTTATTATAACATTCTCTGTGTTTATTATAACATTGTAACATTCTATATGTGTTTATTATAACATTATAACATTCTCTATGTGTTTATTATAACATTCTCTGTGTTTATTATAACATTATAACATTCTATATGTGTTTATTATATCATTATAACATTCTCTATGTGTTTATTATATCATTATAACATTCTCTGTGTTTATTATATCATTATAACATTCTATATGTGTTTATTATATCATATATAACATTCTCTGTGTTTATTATAACATTATAACATTCTCTATGTTTTTATTATATCATTATAACATTCTATATGTGTTTATTATAACATTATAACATTCTCTCTGTGTTTATTATAACATTATAACATTCTCTGTGTTTATTATATCATTATAACATTCTCTATGTGTTTATTATATCATTATAACATTCTCTGTGTTTATTATATCATTATAACATTCTATATGGTTTTTATCATTAAACATTCTATGTGTTTATTATATCATATAACTTCCTGTGTTATTATAACATTATAACATTCTCTGTGTGGTTATTATACATTATAACATTCTCTGTGTGATATATCATTATAACATTCTTTGTTTATTATAACTAATTCTGTTTATTATAACATTATAACATTTCGTGGTTTATTATAACATGTTACATTCTGGTTTGTGGACATGACAGGGAATCACTCGCCCGTGCGGCACCATCTAGTTTAACTGTAACTCCCTCTTGTTTGGTTTGGGAGGGGATACAGAGAGCCTGTCCTATTGGTGGATGCCCACGGCCAATCATTTCATTTACTGAACCGGTTTCACAATAGGAAAGATCAGTTAGAAAAGAAACGTACGTAATAAACTACAGAATGTAGGTTAATAAGAGGGGGAAATATCCTGGTAATTTAAAGGGAATATTGGGAATGTTATTTGGAAGGGAGATTTGGCTGTACTCAGGAATAGAACAATAAGGGGATCTTGTTACTTTAAGAGTCAGCTGGCCCCTGGCAAGCGAGAGGTTAATTCCCGTGCTCCCCTAAGGGTGGTGCCGTTGGGTGATAGTTATGGTGCTGTCTCTGTGGGAAGCTGCTGTACTGCTCACTGCCTGCTCACTGCCTCTGCCTTCCAGCCTCCCTCACACTGAGCTCTCCCTGGGACAATGTTCCTTCTGCTGGGATTCTCTCTGCTCCACCTGGTGTCACACACCGAGACCAGAGCCAGACCCCGTAAGTAAAGAGCCAACACACCTGGGGCTGAGAGGACCGGGGGTCTAGCAATGCAGGGGCACAACCTGGACCAGCCAGTAGGGCAGGGATGCAGCCTGGGCACTGGGAATGGGACAGTAAATAGATTGAGAGGTGCTGAAGGTATAAAACTCCCCTCAATGTGGGGGTGCTTGGACCATTATGGGAGATGTGCAGTGCTTGGAGCATCCTGGGAGATGTGCAGTGCTTGGACCATTATGGGAGAGGTGCAGTGCTTGGAGCATCCTGGGAGATGTGCAGTGCTTGGACCATTATGGGAGAGGTGCAGTGCTTGGAGCATCCTGGGAGATGTGCAGTGCTTGGACCATTATGGGAGATGTGCAGTGCTTGGAGCATCTGGGAGATGTGCAGTGCTTGCGACCATATGGAGATGTGCAGTGCTTGGACCATTATGGGAGATGTGCAGTGCTTGGACCATTATGGGAGATGTGCAGTGCTTGGACCATTATGGGAGATGTGCAGTGCTTGGACCATTATGGGAGATGTGCAGTGCTTGGACCATTATGGGAGATGTGCAGTGCTTGGACCATTATGGGAGATGTGCAGTGCTTGGAGCATTATGGGAGATGTGCAGTGCTGGACATTATGGAGATGTGCAGTGCTTGGAGATATGGGAGATGTGTGCAGTGCTTGGGTCATGGGAGATGTGTGATGCAGTGCTTGGAGTATCACGGGAGATGTGTGATGCAGTGCTTGGAGTATCATGGGAGATGTGTGATGCAGTGCTTTGAGTATCATGGGAGATATGCGATGCAGTGCTTTGAGTATCATGGGAGATATGCGATGCAGTGCTTGGAGTATCATGGAGATGTGCAGTGCTTGGAGTATCACGGGAGATGTGCAGTGCTTGGAGCATTATGGGAGATGTGTGATGCAGTGCCTGGAGTATCATGGGAGATGTGCAGTGCTTGGAGTATCACGGGAGATGTGCAGTGCTTGGAGCATTATGGGAGATGTGCAATGCAATGCTTGGAGCATCATGGGAGAGGTGCAGTGCTTGGAGCATCATGGGAGATGTGCAGTGCTTGGAGTATCACGGGAGATGTGTGATGCAGTGCTTTGAGTATCATGGGAGATGTGTGATGCAGTGCTTGGAGTATCATGGGAGATATGCGATGCAGTGCTTGGAGTATCATGGGAGATATGCGATGCAGTGCTTTGAGTATCATGGGAGATGTGTGATGCAGTGCTTGGAGTATCATGGGAGATTGCAGTGCTTGGAGTATCTGGGAGATGTGCAGTGCTTGAGCATTATGGGAGATGTGTGATGCAGTGCCTGGAGTATCATGGGAGATGTGCAGTGCTTGAGTATCACGGGAGATGTGCAGTGCTTGGAGAATTATGGGAGATGTGTGATGCAGTGCCTGGAGTATCACGGGAGATGTGCAGTGCTTGGAGTATCATGGGAGATGTGCAGTGCTTGGAGTATCATGGGAGATGTGCAGTGCTTGGAGTATCATGGGAGATGTGCAGTGCTGGAGATCATGGGAGATGGCAGTGCGGAGAATATGGGAGATGTGTGATCAGTGCTGGAGTAGTATCATGGGAATGTGCAGTGCTTGGAGTATCACGGGAGATGTGCAGTGCTTGGAGCATATGGGAGATGTGCAATGCAATGCTTGGAGCATCATGGGAGAGGTGCAGTGCTTGGAGCATCATGGGAGATGTGCAGTGCTTGGAGTATCACGGGAGATGTGTGATGCAGTGCTTTGAGTATCATGGGAGATGTGTGATGCAGTGCTTGGAGTATCATGGGAGATATCGATGCAGTGCTTGGAGTATCATGGGAGATATGCGATGCAGTGCTTTGAGTATCATGGGAGATGTGTTGGATGCAGTGCTTGGAGTATCATGGGAGATGTGCAGTGCTTGGAGTATCACGGGAGATGTGCAGTGCTTGGAGCATTATGGGAGATGTGTGATGCAGTGCCTGGAGTATCATGGGAGATGTGCAGTGCTTGGAGTATCACGGGAGATGTGCGTGTTGGAGAATATGGGAGATGTGTGATGCAGTCCTGGAGTATCACGGGAGATGTGCAGTGCTTGGAGATATGGGAGATGTGCAATGCAATGCTTGGAGCATCATGGGAGAGGTGCAGTGCTTGGAGCATCATGGGAGATGTGCAGTGCTTGGAGTATCACGGGAGATGTGTGATGCAGTGCTTTGAGTATCATGGGAGATGTGTGATGCAGTGCTTGGAGTATCATGGGGTAGATATGGATGCAGTGCTGAGTTCATGGGAGATGAGCTTGCAGATCGGGAGATGTGTGGAGCAGTGCTTGGAGTATCATGGGAGATGTGCAGTGCTTGGAGTATCCGGGAGATGTGCAGTGCTGTGGCGAGTTATGGGAGATGTGTGATGCAGTGCTGTGGTATCATGGGAGATGTGATGTGCTTGGAGTATCACGGGAGATGTGCAGTGCTTGGAGAATTATGGGAGATGTGGAGGCAGTGCCTTGGAGTATCACGGGAGATGTGCAGTGCTTGGAGTATCATGGGAGATGTGCAGTGCTTGGAGTATCATGGGAGATGTGCAGTGCTTGGAGTATCATGGGAGATGTGCGTGCTTGGAGTATCATGGGAGATGTGCAGTGCTTGGAGTATCACGGGAGATGTGCAGTGCTTGGAGTATCATGGGAGATGTGCAGTGCTTGGAGTATCACGGGAGATGTGCAGTGCTTGGAGTATCACGGGAGATGTGCAGCTTGGGAATATGGGAGGTGTGATGCAGGCCTGGAGTATCACGGGAGATGTGCAGTGCTTGGAGTATCATGGGAGATGTGCAGTGCTTGGAGTATCATGGGAGATGCGCAATACAGTGCTTGGAGTATTATGGGAGATGTGCGATGCAGTGCTTGGAGTATCATGGGAGATGTGCAATACAGTGCTTGGAGTATCATGGGAGAAGCGCAGTGCTTGGAGTATCATGGGAGATGTGCAATACAGTGCTTGGAGCATCATGGGAGATGTGCAGTGCTTGGTCATCATGGGAGATGTGCAGTGCTTGGAGCATCCTGGGAGATGTGCAGTGCTTGGAGCATCCTGGGAGATGTGCAGTGCTTGGAGCATCCTGGGAGATGTGCAGTGCTTGGAGTATCATGGGAGATGTGCAGTGCTTGGAGCATCCTGGGAGATGTGCAGTGCTTGGATCATCATGGGAGATGTGCAGCTCTGGGGTATCATGGGAGATGTGCAGTGCTTGGAGAATCAGGGAGATGTGCAGTGCTTGGAGTCTCGGGAGATGTGGTGTGGTCTATGGAGTGGCAGTGCTTGGGGTACCATGGGAGATGTGCAGTGCTTGGACCACATGGGAGATGTGCAGTGCTTTGGAGTATCCTGGGAGATGTGCAGTGCTTGGATCATCATGGGAGATGTGCAGTGCTTTGGAGTATCCTGGGAGATGTGCAGTGCTTGGATCATCATGGGAGATGTGCAGTGCTTTGGGGTACCATGGGAGATGTGCAGTGCTTGGAGCATATGGAGATGTGCATGCTTGGAGTATCATGGAGATGTGCAGTGCTTGGATATCATGGGAGAGAGTGCAAGTGCTTGGAGTATCCTGGGAGATGTGCAGTGTGGATCATCATGGGAGATGTGAGTGCTTTGGGGTTTAGGTTTTTTGGTTTTTATAATTTAGGTTGTGTTTTTTGTGGTGGGTAAATTCGGCTTGAGTTGTGGGGTAAAAGGGTGGGCTGGGTGGTGGGGTGGGTTGGTAATAATAGGTTTAGGTTGGTGGTTTAATGTTGGTTGGGGCCAGGTTGTAGTAAGTAAGGATTTGGGGTGGGGGTTTTTGGCTTGTAGGGTCGGGTTTGTTTGGGGGTTGTTTGGTGGTGGGGGGGTAAAATTGTGTGTGGTGGATTGGTGTTTTGAGGTGTGGTTTTTTGGTTTAGTTAGTTGTTTGAGTTAGAGATTGGGTAGTGGTGGTTAGGGTAGTTGTTTGGGTTTTGGTTTGGGGGCGTGTTGTTGTGAGTGGGGGTGGGTAACAGGTTAATTAGGTTAGAGTGTGTTGTGTGTGTCTTGGGGTGGGGTTGGTTGTAGGTAATGTTTGGGGGGTTGAGTGGGGGGGGTAGGTAATGGTATGGTTTTTAGTTTTAAGGTTGTTGGTGGTGGTCCGGTTCGTGGGTGGTGTGTTTGGTGTGTGTAAGGTGTAGGAAGAGGTTTGTTTTTTTTGATTGGTTAGGTTTGAGGGGTAGGGGTGTGGTTTGGTTTTTGTGGGTTGGTGGCGTGTGGTGGGGAGGAGGCGTGGGTGGTGGTTGCGTAGGGTTAGGTTTGGTAGTGTGTGTTGGTGGGGGGTTTTGGTCTGTGTTGTTGGGGTGTGGTTTGCTGGGGGTGGTGTCGTGTTTATAGGTAGTTGTGTCTGGTTTTGGTTTTGATGTGGTGGTAAGGTTAAGGTGTGTTTTAAGGGGGGTGGTTGGTTTAGGAGGTTGGGTGGTGCCGTTTGTTTTTTTGGTGGGGTGGTTTTTTTTGTTTGGTGATTACGGTGGTAGAGGGTGTTTGTTGCGTAGGTTGGTATGTTGGTTGTTTTTGGGTGGTGTTTTGTTTGGGTCGGTGGGTTTGTTTTGGTAATTTGTTGTCTGGTGAGGGGTTTGTTTAGGGGGGTTTAGGTTGTTAGGTTTGTGTTGTGGGGGTGGTTTTGTGTCTGGTGAGTAGTGGGGGTTTTGTAAGTGGGTTTGTGGGTGTGGGGGTGTGGTGTGTGAGTTGAGTGGGTGGTAAAAGGTGGTAGTAGTGTGGGTGTTTTGGTGGTTTTTGGTTAGTTTGTTTTTTAGTGTAGGGTTATTTTAGTTTGGGGGGGTTGGTTTGGTGGGTTAGGGATGGTTTTTGGGGGGGGGGAGGTTGGTGTAGTTGATTTGGTTGTAGGTGGGTGGAGGCTTGGTTGGTTTGAGGTGGGGGGTGTTTTTGTTTGGTGGGGGTACCATGGGAGAGTGCAGGCTTGCGAGATCATGGGAGATGTGCAGGATTTGGAGTATCCTGGGAGATGTGCAGTGCTTGGATCATCAGGGAGATGTGCAGTTCTTGGAGTCTCATTGGGGAGGAGATGTTGCAGTGCGGGAGTATTAAAGGGAGTATGCGAGGCTTTGGTGCATTATAGGAGACGTGTGATAAGGTGCAGAGTATGTGACATTGAATTGTACAGATGTGGAGATATAAGAGGGTTTATCACCAATTCACCAATACTCCTCATATAGGGATTCCATCTTTGCACACTTACAGTGTTCACTGCCTAGTAAGTGTGCGAGGATCTGTTGTGAAAGTAAATGTGCAAGGAATCAAATGTGCAAGGAATCGGATTGGTTGGGACCATAAGTGGACAAGAAATCTGGGACCTGAATTTGAAAGTAAGTGTGCGAGGATTCTTGGATCTGGTTGAGACAGTAAATGCACACATACTCTGGAGTCTGTTTGTGGCCATAAGTGTTAAAGAAGCACCATAGCAATCTGATTGTGACAGTGTGCAAGGATTTGGGGAATCGATTGTGTCAATCAGTGAGCAAGGACTCTGTGATTTGCTACATTTTTTGGGCTATTTTCAAAAGTCTTTGTGAATGGCGCAGGCAATGTGAGCTAGGACTGTGGGATTTGATTGTGACACAAGTGAGCAAACACTCTGGGGATCTGATTGTGACATAAGTGAGCAAACACTCTGGGGATCTGATTGTGACACAAGTGAGCAAACACTGGGGAACTGATTGTGACACAAGTGAGCAAACACTGGGGATCTGATTGTGACACAAGTGAGCAAACACTGGGGATCTGATTGTGACAGTAAATATACAAGCAGTCGCTGATTTCTGTACAATCAATTCACATGGTGATTGTGTCTGTAAATGTGAAGTGAGTTAAGCCTCGTACACACGTACTGTGTGTCCTGTACTCGGGAGTTGTTTGTTGGGTGCAAAATCGTATGTGTGTACGAGCCTTTAGCTGTGTCCTTTACAGCCCAGTGATTGTCTTTATCACAGTAAAGTGTTAATCTGTTGTATATCGCATTCCCTCACACTGCACTCACCCACATGGACCTTGTATGCTGTTTACAGGGCATTACCACGGCTGAGACAAAGCTTAATGTATATTTATTCGGGGTTCCTATCTACAGGTTTGTTGGTGGGGTCTCCATTAAAGGGCTACATAGTGACAAGGAAATTACCTAGAGTGACCAATCAACAGTTAGCTTTCATTGGTCTGGTACAGATATGCAAATGAAAAAAAATACCTGGTTGGTTGAGATGGTTTTCTCCATTCGGTCGTATTTGTTGACTTGGGGAAACGAGACATGTCATGAAAACCAGTGATATATTCACATTGATGGGTATTTTAAGGTTTTGTGCATATTAATGCAGATCAACAACTGGACTTTCACAATGTAGTTTAGCCCTTGCACACTAGGGGGCGTAAGGGAAGGGATGGGCACTGTACGGACATTGCTACAAGGTCAAGGTTCCCCAACCATGAAAAGCTCTATAATGACTATATCTGCAGATCCTTACAAACCCTTCACCCAGTGGGTTAACATTTGGATGCAGTATCATGCAGTAAAAATGCTGTAACAGAATTGAGACTGGATACATACATGACAGGGAATGATAAGGAACGGCTGTTATGGCAGGTGCTGTAATGAAAGTGATACTGTGTTTAATTCAAGTAAAGATGGACAATGCACATCCCAATGTAGTTTCAGCCTTTACATCTCCTTTAATAGGCAGCAAAATACTAAAAACAACTTTACCCAACTACCGCTACCAAAACTTGTGATTCACACAATATCTTTATTATTACTGGTATTACCACGGATTATTGGGAATTTAATCCCAAGGTTTGCTTTGTTGTAATTTCTGTGAGAACCAGCAGGGGTTTATGTATATATATAGCAGAGGATGATGGGAGACGTAGTTTAACGTTTGCCACGAAGAAGGCAGAAATCCTATTGCTGAGGCTCTAGACTTGCCCTTAGGTCTGTAAGCTGCATCAATAATTACATTGGATCGTTTGCCCCAAATCCAGACCAGATCTGTGCAGGAATAGTATAAATGCCACTATGTCCTGCTTAGACATTTTAGGGATCTCACACACCATTCAGACAACGGTTAGGACCCGGTCAAATCATGGAAGTAGCCACAAACCAGCCGCAATATGTACCTATCTCTTGATTAGAGGTTGACTTGTGTTAAGAAGGATGAAGAATCTTATTGTTCTGATTGACTAAAGGTTTGTCTATCCCTGATAAAATCTCAGTGCTCTGATTGGTTACATGTTTGCCCAGTTAAAATCGTAAAGCTCTGATTGGCTCCTTAGGAACATTGTTAAAGTTTGTTTGACTTCGGATATTTTTAGTCCTGTGAATCTTCCAATGACAAAACGTTTAAATCCTATCTCAGGTCTATTCAATGTGCAATATGATCAGACCAATCCCCATGGCAGCAACAAGATCTTACACCCTATTGAAATGTGCAAAATAATGCAAATTACTATAGGGCAATGTACAATTACTTGTATACATTCCCATCAGGCCCTGCCCGAAGAGCTTATAATCTAAGCACATTTATTTGACACATACAACCTATCAGTATGTCTTTATGATTGTGGGGGAAACCGGAGTGCCCGGAGGAAACCCACACTTGGAGAACATACAAACTCCTTGCAGATGTGTCCAAGGTTGGAATCGAACTCAGGACTGCAGCACTTCAAGGTATCAGTGCTAACCACTGAGCCACCGTACAATAACGTCCTAACCACTAGCAGACCCACCAAGTATCACCACTGATGCCAACCGTGCTAACCACTTGAGGTGCCACCGTGTACTTACCACCTGATCCACCTGTGGCTAATCCGCACTGTGAGGCCTACCGTACTAACCACTGACCCCGTCTAACGCACTATCTCGCTCCGACTAAACCACTGAGCCAACCGTAACACACTAACCACGTGAGTCCCACTGACTAACCACTGAGCCACCGTACTAACTACTGAGACACACCACCTACTACGACACAAAAGAAGAATTTCTGTTCAAACGTTCCCTTTTCTGGCAGATTTATTAAATAAAACAAACCTCCCTTTAAAATATTCAGAGAAAGGTGTCTGCCACTGACATAGAGTCATTTAAAAACCCGTCTTTGTTTCAGAGAACATTTGATGGAATTTGGGCCAGAAAGCACAAAGTCATTGCCCATAAGAGGAATTAAATCGCATTGCCGGGCTGATTGTGTAGTAACAGACTGTTGGGTAAGGTTGGTTGCTTACGCAGTATTCATTTCCATCAAACGGACTTTGTTTTTCAATTCCTCTAACTCGTAGAAGACTTGACGTTGTGATAATCCTTCGAGGGTTTCACCTTACAGTTGTCTAAAAAATATTTTTACTGTCAGGAGAAATCTGACAGTTTGGACACGGAGAGGAGATTTTCTTTAAAGATTTGACCAATTTAGTTACGGCATCTCAAAGGGGGTGTTTACATGGGAATGGCTGCCGCCATATTGGGGGAAAAGGAACCAGGGGAATTCTGGGAGTCAGAACTCCAACTGGTGGTCCCCATGATAAACAATCCTAATGCAAATTTCAAACAAATATTTAGTGTATGATAATATGTGTTGATTGACATTTTATGCTTATTTGACAATCAATGACGATATTTCTTATCTCTGATAACGTGTTAATCTGTACTCGACTAGTTTATTCTCAGGGCAAATGTTCACTTAATAATTAATTCCACTCTGTCAATTAAACTTAATGTTATTTAGTTTCATAAATGTGACTGACAAGTAATTAATAGTTAATCACATATGGGTCTGGCCTAAAGAGCTTACAATCTAATCCCAGCAAAGTACGTCTTTATGATTGTTTATAATTTATTAAGATTACTAATCTAATTTTTACTATAATAACCACAAATCTGTGTTGACTTACACACAGTAGATTGGCAGGTCTGTGTTTATGGACCGGAGTACATTGTAACCACATAAAACAAACACAACATTCAGCAACGTTCTCTCACTTCTAATGAAGGTTAATAGATGGAAACAGAAAGCATTTGCCCATAAATCCTAAAATAATTGTAAAATGATGTGATAACCAAGTACCACATTTCTTGTAATTTTATGTCATTCCTAATCAAAGATACAAAGTAAAATATTTGGAATCATTGCAGTCACTGCCCCTCCTCTAGCTCAGTGATATCAGACATGCTCAGTGTAAGGGATATAAAATGGAATTCTCCAATTAGACACATTGTATCTCCCTGTGCTAAAGTGAAACGGAGGAGTAATATTGAGTGTAAAGGGGAGGGCTTTCTGTACGGAATTTATAATAAGACAATCGATACATTTTAATGTATTATTAATGTATGGTGGACCATGTCACATGATAGCACAGTACCACTTGGTGTAGTATTTTTTGATGTTGGCTGTAATTTTCAATTATTATTTACAGTTTTGTAAAATCGTTCCACTGAACTTCTGCACCATTGTTTATGTATGTATGTATGTATGTCTTTATGTATGTATGTATGTATTTATGTAGTATGTATGTAGTGTATGTCTTTATGTATGTATACGTATGTATGTATGTATGTATGTATGTATGTCTTTCTTTATGTATTGTATAGTATGTATGTATGTATGTATGGTCTTTTATGTAGTATAGTATGTATGTATAGTATGTTATGTATGTATGTATGTCTTTATGTATGTATAGTATGTATGTATGTATGTACTGATATGTCTTTATGTATGATATGTATAGTATGTATGTATGTATGTGTAGTATATTTATAAAGCGCCACATGGGGATGCAGCGCTGCACAGTAACAAAATACAATAAAGTCATACAAGGGGGATAAATACATAGTTCATACATAAATATATAAATTATATAAATAGAAGTGCTAGGGTTTCCCACAAGAGGAAAGGCGATCCCTGCCCCGTAGAGCTTACAATCTAGTTAGGTGGGTAACATACAGATACGATGGAATGGGTATAAGTGCTGGAGTGAGACGTATGCAGTGCAAATAAAACAATCATATAATGTGCTGGTTACCAGATAGGTAGGATGTAAGGGTAGGTTTATCATATATAGATTATAGATACCATATACTGTGCTGTTACCAGATAGGTAGGATTAAGGGTAGATTTATCATATATAGATATATATACCATAACTGTCGGTTACCGAATAGGTAGGATGTAGGTAGATTATCATATATAATATTAGATACCATATACTGTGCTGGTTACCAATAGGTAGGATGTAAGGGTAGATTTATCATATATGATATTAGAATCCATATACTGTGCTGGTTACCGATAGGTAGGATGTAAGGGTAGATTTATCATATATAGATAATCATATACTGTGCTGGTTACCAGATAGGTAGAATGTAAGGGTAGATTTATCTATATAGATATTAGATACCATATACTGTGTGGTTACCAAGAGGTAGGATGTAGGTAGTAGTTTATCATATAGATATCATATACTGTGCTGGTTACCAGATAGGTAGGATGTAAGGTAGATTTATCATATATAGAATAATTCATATACTGTGCTGGTTACAGATAGGTAGGATGTAAGGTAGATTTATCATATATAGATATCATATACTGTGCTGGTTACCAGATAGGTAGGATGTAAGGGTAGATTTATCATATTGATATAATAGATACACATATACTGTGCTGTTTACCGAATAGGTAGGATGTAAGGGTAGATTTATATATAAGTACATGATACCATATACTGTGCTGTTACCAATAAGGAGGATGTAAGGGTAGATTTATCATATATAATATATAGATATACTGTGGCTGGTTACCAGATAGGTAGGATGTAAGGGTAGATTTATCATATATAGATATCCTTTACTGTGCTGGTTACCAGATAGGTAGGATGTAAGGGTAGATTTATCATATATAGATTATAGATACCATATACTGTGCTGGTTACCGGATAGGTAGGATGTAAGGGTAGATTTATCATATATGATATATAGATACATATACTGTGCTGGTTACCGATAGTAGGATGTAAGGGTAGATTAACATAATAAGATATATAGAATACCATATACTGTGCTGGTTACCAGTTGGTAAGATGTAAGGGTAGATTTATATATTATAGATATGATACCATATACTGTGCTGGTTACCAAGGTAGGATGTAAGGGTAGATTTAATATATTAGATAATGATACCATATACTGTGCTGGTTACAAGATAGGTAGGATGTAAGGGTAGATTTTCATATATAGATATATAGATACCATATACTGTGCTGGTTACTGGATAGGTAGATATGTAAGGTTAGATATTATCAGATATATGTATCATATACTGTGCTGGTTACCAGATAGGAGGATGTAAGGGTAGATTTATCATATATAGATATATAGATATCATATACTGTGCTGGTTACCAGATGTAGGATGTAAGGGTAGATTTATCATTATAGATATATAGATACCATATACTGTGCTGGTTACCAGATGGTAGGAGTAAGGTTAGATTTATCATATTAGATACTAATACATATACTGTGCTGGTTACCATATAGTAGATGTAGGGTAGATTTAATCATATAGATATAGATACACTATACTGTGCGGTTACCAGATAGGTAGGATGTAAGGGTAGATTTATCATATTAGATATATAGATACCATATACTGTGCTGGTTACCGGATAGTAGGATTGTAAGGTATAGTTATCATATATAGATACCATATCTGTGCTGGTTACCAGATGGTAGGTAGGTGTAAGGGTAGATTTATCATATATAGATATATAGATACATAACTGTGCTGGTACCAGATAGGTAGGTATGAGGTAGATTTATCATATATAGATAATTAGATACATATACTGTGCTGGTTACCAATAGTTAGGATGGTAAGGGTAGATTTATCATATATGATATATAGATACATATACTGTGCTGGTTACCAGATAGGTAGGATGTAAGGGTAGATATCATATATAGATTATTAGATTACTAATACTGTGCTGGTTACCTAGGTAGGATGTAGGGTAGATTTATACATATATAGATATTCCTATAACTGTGCTGGTTACCAGATAGTAGGATGTAAGGGTAGATTTATCATATATAGATCTATAGTACATATACTGTGCTGGTTACCAGATAGGTAGGATGTAAGGGTAGATTTATCATATAGATATATAGATACCATATACTGTGCTGGTTACCGATAGTAGGATGTAAGGGTAGATTTATCATAAATATATAAGATTACTATAGCTACCAGATAAGATTTTGGAAAATAAAAAATAAACATTACTGTGCTGGTTACCATAGGAGGATGTAAGGGTATTTTCATATTAGAATAGATACCATATACTGTGCTGGTTACCAGATAGGTAGGATGTAAGGGTAGATTTAAATCTGCTGATTGAGGTTTCTTGATGTAGAGAGAGGGGAATAGAATTCCAGAAGATGGGAGGTACGAGAGAGAGAGGTTTAAGGTGAGAGGAAGCAGTACGAGTAGGGGGTCTGTACAGGAGCTGGTTCTGCAATGAGTGGAGGGTACGGGCAGGAACATATGGGGAGACTAGAGAGGAAATATAAGTAGGAGCAGCAGAGCGAAGGGATTTAAATATTAGGAGAAGGATTTATATACAATGCGCTGTTTAACGGGGAGCCAGGTTGTTGTCCGGTACAGAGAGATTTGGGATCCTGTTTATTAGAGAGTGAAATAATACGTGTGGCACAGTTTAGTATAGACTGAAGGAGAGAGAGGTGGGAAGCAGGAAACCGGAAAGATAGGGTTACAATAGTCAGGCGTGATAGGATGAGAGCATGCATAACATTAGAGGGGGTCGGGAGAGAAAAACCTCGGATTTTGCTTATTGCGAAGGAAGAAGCAGCAGGTTTTCGCAACATAGTTAATGTGGTTAGAATAGGAGAGAGAGGAGTCAATAATTACCCATAGGCAGCGTGCCGATTGGATAGGGGAAATGGGGGGATTGTCAACAGAGATGGAGAAAGATGGGACAGGACCAGGTTTAGGTTGGAAAATGATCAGTTCAGTTTTAGAAAGATTTAATTTGAGGTAGCGTCGAGACATCCAGGAGGAGATGGCAAGGAGGCAGTCGGGGACACGTGATTGGATGTCAGGAGTTAGCGTAGGGGTGGACAAGTAGATTTGTATCGTCTGCATATAAATGATATTTGAACCCCCACACTAAAGGTTCGTACACACATAAGATTTTGCCAACGATCCACGATCCCCAACACAGAGCGCTACCCGCGACGAACGGCTATTTCAGCCGAGAATCTTCCGTGTGTGTTTGTTCGGTCAGGGGTCGTTCGTTGATCTGGCTGGCGGATCGGCGAATGACCCCGACTGGAAGCATGCACACGCACGTTCTCGTCCGAAATGGCCGTTCGACACTGGTAGCGCTCTTGTGTCGGGGATTTGTGATCGTTGGCAAAATCGTATGTGCGTACAAACCTTAAGAGGAACCGGAGAAGAGGTATTGCTAGCATTAGATACAGAGTAAGTTCGGTTAGAGAGATAGGATAGAGACCAGGATGTCACTTCATTCCGAATGCCCAAAGAGTGAAGTATCCGCATTAGGAGGGAATGATCGACTGTGTGGAAAGCAGAGGAGAGGTCAAGGAGGATAAGAATAGGAAAGTGACCATTGGCCTTTATAACCTGCAGATCATTTATAAGCTTACACAGGGCCGTCTCGGTGGAATGTGCAGGACGGAATCCAGATTGCAAAGGATCCAATAGGTTATGAGCATGAAGGTCGCTAGTAATACGGGAGAAGACTGATCGTTCTAGCAGTTTAGAGGCTATCGGTAATTGGCTAAACAAGATGGGTCCAGCGAGGGATTTTCTAGTATGGGCTTAACATGGGCATGCTTAAAGACGGAAGGGAAAATTCCAGATGTAAGGGAGGCGTTGAATATGTGGGTGAGTATAGGGGGAAGCACATGATTACAGTGCTTCAGTAATCCAGATATATAACACTATATAACACTATTTATTTTTATATATATATTTATACATATACTGTATTTCTGGTTGGTACGGGGATACTATATAATATTGAGAATTACTGGTATTAATACATATACTGTAGTTCTGGTTGGTACGGGGATACTATATAATATTGAGAATTACTGGTATTAATACATATACTGTAGTTCTGGTTGGTACAGGGATACTATATAATATGAGAATTCTGGTATTATACATATACTGTAGTTCTGGTTGGTACAGGGATCTATTAATATTGAGAATTACTGGTATTATACATATACTGTAGTTTCTGGTTGGTACGGGGATACTATTATATATTGAATTACTGGTATTAATCTATACTGAGTTCTGGTTGGTACGGGTACTAATAAATTAGAAATTACTGGTTTTTAATACATATACTAAGTTCTGGTTGGTACGGGGATACTATATAATATTGAGAATTACTTTTATATCCTATACTGTAGTTCTGGTTGGTAAGGGATACTATATAATATTGAGAATTACTGGTATTAATATAACATTACTGTAGTTCTGGTTGGTACAGGGATACTATATATATTGAATACTGGTATTAATATAACATATACTGTAGTTCTGGTTGGTACAGGGATACTTATAATATTGAGAATTACTGTATTAATACATATACTGTAGTTCTGGTTGGTACAGGGATACTATATAATATTGGAATTACTGGTATTAATAATATACTGTAGTTCTGGTTGGTACAGGGATACTATTAATATTGAGAATTACTGGTTTAAATGTATATCCTGTGTTCTGGTTGGTACGGGGATACTATATAATTGATAATTACTGGTATTAATATATATACTGTAGTTCTGGTTGTATAGGGATACTATATAATATTGAGAATTACTGGTATTAATACATATTTGTATTGTCTGTTGTACAGGGTATACTATATAGAGAATTACTGTATTAATATTACTGTAGTTCTGGTTGGTACGGGGATACTTATAATATTGAGAATTACTGGTATTAATACATATATTTTGGTTCTGGTTGGTTACAGGGATACTATATAACGGAATTACTGGTATTAATACATATACTGTAGTCTGGTTGGTACGGGATACTATAATATTGAGAATTACTGGTATTATACATATATTGTAGTTCTGGTTGGTACAGGGATACTATAAACAAATTACTGGTATTAATATATCTGTAGTTCTGGTCATCAGGACTATATAATGAGAATTACTGGTATTAATAAATATACTGTAGTTCTGGTTAGTACAGGGATACTATATAGTATTGAGAATTACTGGTATTAATACATATACTGTAGTTCTGGTTGAGTGTCCAGGGATACTTTCCGATTGCCATTTGGAGTTAGAAAGGAATTACCCCCCTTTTTAGCTAGTTTTTTCCTTCCTCTGGATCATTGTATAGGTTGAACTTGATGGACATATGTCTATTTACAACCTCAAATACTATGTTACTATGTAACTGTTATACAGACATTATGGGTAGGGTATAAATGTTGGACTAGATGGACGTATGTCTTTATACAACCTCCATTACTATTTTACTATGTAACTATTTTACAGACATTATGGGTAGGGTATAAAGGTTATACTAGATGGATGTATGTCTTTATACAACCTCCAATACTATGTTACTATGTAACTTTTATATAGACATTATGGGTAGGGTATAAAGGTTTGACTAGATGGACGTATGTCTTTATACAACCTCCAATACTATTTTACTATGTAACTGTTAAACAGAGATTATCGGTGGGGTATAAAGGTGGGACTAGATGGACGTATGTCTTTATACAACCTCCAATACTATGTTACTATGTAACTGCTATACAGATCTTATGGTTAGGGTGTAAAGGTTTGACTTGATGGACGTATGTCTTTAAACAACCTCCAATACTATGTTACTATATAACTGTTATACAGAGATTATGGGTGGGTATAAAGGTTAGACAAGTGGACGTATGTCTTTATCAACCTCCAATACTATTTTACTATGTAACTGTTAAACAGAGATTATGGGTGGGGTATAAAGGTGGGACTAGATGGACGTATGTCTTTATACAATCTCCAATACTATGTTACTGTGTAACTGTTAGACAGACTTATGGGTAGGGTATAAAGGTTGGACTAGATGGACGTATGTCTTTATACAACCTCCAATACTATGTTACTGTGTAACTGTTATACAAGACATTATGGGTAGGGATAATAGGTTGGACTAGATGGGCGTATGTCTTTATACACCTCCAATACTATGTTACTATGTAACTGTTAGACAGACATTATGGTAGGGTTAAAAGGTTGGACTAGATGGACATTGTCTTTATACAACCTCCATACTATGTTACTATGTAACTGTTATACAGACATTATGGGTAAGGTAAAGGTTGGACTAGATGGCGTATGTCTTTATACAACCTCCAATACTATGGTTACTATGTAACTGTTAAACAGACATTTGGGTAGGGTATAAGTTGGACTGAGTGGAGTATGTCTTTATACAACCTCCAATACTATGTTACTATGTAACTGTTATACAGACATTATGGTAGGTATAGGTGGACTAGATGGACGTATGTCTTTAACAACCTCCAATACTATGTTATATGTACTGTTATAACAGACATTATGGGTAAGGTATAAAGGTTGGACTGGTGGAGTATGTCTTTATACAACCTCCAATACATGTTACTATGTAACTGTTATACAAGACATTATGGTAGGTATAAAAGGTTGGACTAGATGGACGTCTGTCTTTATATAACCTCCAATACTATGTTACTATGTAACTGTTTACAGACATTATGGGTAGGTATAAAGTTGGACTAGATGGACATGTCTTTATACACACCTCCAATACTATTTACTATGTAACTGTTTAACAGACATTATGGGTAGGGTATAAAGGTTGGACTAGATGGACTTGTCTTATAACCTCCAATACTATGTTACTATGTAACGGTTATACAGACATTATGGTAGGGTATAAAGTTGGACTAGATGGACTATGTCTTTATACAACCTCCAATACTATGTTACTATGTAACTGTTATACAGACATTATGGTAGGGTATAAAGGTTGGGACTAGATGGACGTATGTCTTTATACAACCTCCAATCTATTTACTATGTAACTGTTAAAGACATTATGGGTAGGGTAAAAGGTTGGACTAGATGGACGTATGTCTTTATAACAACCTCCAATACTATGTTACATATGTAACTGTTATACAGACATTAGGGTAGGGTATAAGGTTGGACTAGATGAGACGTATGTCTTTAATTAACCTCCAATACTATTTTCTAACTATGTAACTGTTATCAAACTTATGGGTAGGGTATAAAGGTTGGACTTGGTGGAGGTATGTCTTTATACAACCTCCAATTATGTTACTAGTAACTGTTATAAGACATTATGGGTAGTGTATAAAGGTTGGACTAGATGGACGTATGTCTTTATATAAACCTCCAATACTATGTTACTATGTAACTGTTATACAGACATTATGGGTAGGTATAAAGGTTGGACTAGATGGACGTATGTCTCTATACAACTTCCAATACTATGTTACTATGTAACTGTTATACGACATTATGGGTAGGGTATAAGGTTGGACTAGATGGACGTATGTCTTTATAACACCTCCAATACTATGTTACTATGTAACTGTTATACAGACATTAGGGGTAGGATTAAAGGTTGGACTAGATGGACGTATGTCTTTATACAACCTCCAATACTATATTACTATGTAACTGTTATACAGACATTATGGGTAGGGTATAAGTTTGGACTAGATGGGTGGATGTCTTTATATACCACCTCCAATACTATGTTACTATGTAACTGTTATACAACACATTATGGTAGGGGTATAAAGGTTGGACTTGGTGGAGGTGTCTTTATATACACCTCTATACTATGTTACTTAAACAATGTAATCTTGTTAACTGAATATCGTGTGTATCAATGTGCTTGGGGAGGTCTTTATAAACCTCTATACTAACGTATGAAACATCCTTACAATCCCATGTTACTCAAGGAATGTTTCTATCCTGTGGGGTTGGCGGTGGGTGCAGAATAATAACCAATGTTACTACCGACTGTCACCAATCAGACCCTGGCTACCAGGCTGCTCCCTGTAATTGCTAACTATAAGCATAAGCAAAGTCAAAAATGTATATCCCCGTACGCAAATTGATTACGTATTATTTGGATGAAGATACATAACAATCTCTATCCAACAATATAACGAATGCAATTCTATTGTGTAGTTTTTACCTTTGTTAACATGTTTTATTGTGTTTGTGCGGTATGCAGTGTGCATTGTAGTGGTGCAGTGTGAAGTGTGGAAAGAGGTGTGTGTGGTAGTGGTGTAGTGTAGGTGAATGCTAGGTGTTGTAGTGTGCAGTGTGTAGTGTGAAAGAGGTGTGGTAGTGTTGCACGTGTGTAGGTGTGGAAAGGATGTGGTGTTGGTCGTCTTGTAGTGTGGAAAGAGTTGTGTGTAGGGTCAGTTGTAGTGTGGAAAGAGGTGTGTGTGTCAGTGTGGAGTGTGTAGTGGTGGGAAAAGGTGTGTGGTAGTGGTGGCAGTGTGTAGTGTGGGAAAGAGGTGTGTGTATGGTGCGATTGTAGTAGATGTGGAAAGCTAGGTGTGTGGTAGTAGTGACATGTGTACGTGATGAAAAGGTAGTTTGTATATGTATGCAGTGGTATGAATAGTTTGTGTCAGTGTGCAGTGTATAGTGTGTAAAGATTGTGGAGGTGCAGTGTATAGTGTTATATGAATGTGGTAGTGGTCATGTTTTGCACCTTTAGGGCTCAGCCACACTAGGGCGTTTTAAGGTGCAATCAGATCGTGATACGTCCACGGGTGAGAAAAGGCACACGCTTTTTCTGTGCGTTACCGTCTGCGTAGTTTGGTCCACAATATATATCTTCACGTGAATGTCATATGGATGACACGATCTGTTTTCGGAGCGCATTACCTCGATGCATTTTTTGCGGGTCTCATGTGATTCTGATAGAAACACTATTGGTGTGGATCTCATTGCATGGATGGAATGCTTGTAACGCATCTCTGAATGCCGTGTCACTTTTCCCACGCGTTTCTGTCCGTACATAGAGTGCCCTCAGCCTTAAGAATCATTATGGATCTATCAGGAATGATGTATCTGCTAATCTAAAGATCTAGTAACTGTAGTTAGATCCATATGTGCAGCTTGTCTGGTTTATGGAATAATACTCGGCTATCTATAATGTCCCTCCAGGTCCAGATATGTTCTGCATATTTCATGGCAAAAGATATGTCCCCGGAGAGAGCTGGCACCCCCCCTGGAACCACAGGGATTGTTGTATTGCATACGGTGCTCCTGCATAGAGGTAGTGGTACCTTGTGTATGTGGATGTTCTATGAAAGAGAAATCTTCTATCTTTGGTGTTTAGTACTGATGACTCTTGGCCGCCCAGTGGCTGGAAACCACCCTTACAATTTTTCATTGTATCAGTCGATTAGCCTGAAAAAATTGGGTAGAAACGGCAGATTGGATGAGCGGATGCTAGGGCATGGTGAACTGATACATGCAGCTACTTTTGCTGAAACAGGTGTGCTTTTTCCAGCTGACTGCTCGCTAGTGGTCAAGGGTCGTGAAATTGCTGGTCTGTAATCAGCTTAAAGGGCATCTGTACCTGAAAAAAGGTTATATTAAATTGACCATAACTGGAAACTATAATTCTTCCCAACCACCACTGGATCATTTTTTTGTTGATCTCATCTTAATTATAGATTAAGATGAGGCAAAGTAATTTTTTCAGTATAGTGTCATTTTAAAGGGACAATATGTACACTAGAATTGTCCATTACTGTGAACTATAATTCTCCAACTATCACTACCATTTTTTTGTTGACCTGACCCCTATTTCTTTAGATATCCTATCGGAACCATCTTACATTTCAGCTGCCAATCAAGCTCCTTAGTATCATAAACTCTTCTGTTATGTATAGTTTTGCTGTAGCTAGAATGGTGACAGGTGAACTGCATGGTGGGAAATCCCCTCTCCCAATGTGGCCTCATAGGGATTACTGAGCATGCTTGCCCTTACAGAGAGTCAGATAGTCTGGCAGGGGGATGGGAGAATAAGGTTGAGCAAAACAAGTACTGGATTGAAGTCATGCAGCAACACAAACACATCCGAGTATGTTCTGCTTACATGGATTCATTTATAAATTAAATTGAGTCAAAGTAATTTTTTCAGTGTACAATTCCTTTAAGGATCGGTTGTCTGTAATTCTATGTAACTCAATAAAAATCTACCTGTGTGAAAGCCATCTCTCCTTTTACTTTCCTTTCTCATGTGAAGACACACAGTGATTAGATCGCAGAATTCCTCTGTCCGCCTTTCCTTGAGTAATTCTGCGCTGTGTTGAACACCAGCTCACCGGGGACCATCACATTATATACTTAAGACATGTTTCATATATACCTTTAAATCTTCCTCAATGTTTGTGTTTCGTTACTAGACTCCATTTACATACACGGAGCATTTCACCTTTAAATTAAATCCCATGTAAATGTTTTGACCAAAATTTACCTGTCCATACGTACTTTATCCAAACAGCCCTGTTATAACCATAGCCCTGTGTGCAGCCCTGTGGGGACCTTAAGCAGTCGATTATCTAGAATAATTGGTTGGGAGTTGTTAATTGTCCTGTCACTGCTGTACTGTCCCTGCTGTACTGTCCCTGCTGTCCTGTCACTGCTGTCCTGTCACTGCTGTACTGTCCCTGCTGTACTGTCCCTGCTGTACTGTCACTGCTGTACTGTCACTGCTGTACTGTCACTGCTGTACTGTCCTGCTACTGAAACTGTCCCGCTGTACTGTCACGCTGTCACTGTCACTCTGCTGTACTGTCACTGCTGTACTGTCACTGCTGTAACTGTCCCTGCCTGTTCACTGTGTACTTCCTGCTGTACTGTCCCTGCTGTACTGTCCCTTGCTGTACCTTGTCACTCTATGCTGTACTGTCACTGGCTTGCTACTGTCCCTGCTGTACTGTCACTGCTGTACTGTCACTCGCTTGTACTGTCACTGCCTGTACCTGTCACTGCTCTGTGTTTTCCCCTCGCTGTACTGTCCCCTGCTGTACTGTCACTGCTGTACTGTCACTGCTGTGTTTTCACCTGTGTCGTGTAACTGTCACTGCTGTACTGTCACTGCTGTGTGTTCCACTGCTGTACTGTCACTGCTGTACTGGTCGCTGTCACTAGTCACTGGCTGTACTTCCGGTACTGTCCACTGCTTGTCTGTACTTCCACTGCTGCTGTGTTTGTGTCGCCCGTGTACTGGCCTGTCTGGTACTGTTCACTGGCTGTACTGGTCCTCCTGCTGGTGTCTGTCACTGGCTGTACGGTCAGGACTCTGCTTGTACTGTCCCTGCTTGTACTGTTCTCCTGCTGTACTGTGCACTGCTGGTACTGTCGCTGACTGTCCGCTGTACTGTCACCTGCTTGTACTGTCCTGCTGTACTGGTAACTGTCCCTGCTGTCTGTCCCCCCTGCTTACTGTCACCTCGTCGGTGTCTGTACTGTCACTGCTGTGTTACGTCCCTGCTGTACTGTCCCTGCTGTACTGTCACTGCTGTACTGTCACTGCTGTACTGTCCCTGCTGTACTGTCCCTGCTGTACTGTCCCTGCTGTAACTGTCCCTGCTGTATCTCACGCTGTACTGTCCCGTGCTTGTACTGTCACCTGCCTGCGTACTGTCCCTGCTTGTACTGTCCCTGCTGTACTGTCCTGCTGTACTGTCCTGCTGTACTGTCACTTCTGTAATGTCACTGCCTGTACTGTCCACTGCTGTGTACGTGTCCCTGCTGTACTGTCCCTTGCTGTAGCTGTTCACTGCTGTCCTGTCCCTGCTGTACTGTCCCGCGGTACTGTCACCTGCTGTACTGTCCCTGCTGTACTGTCACTGCTGTACTGTTTCCCTGCTGTGTACTGTCCCTGCTGTACTGGTCCTGCTGTACTGTCCCCTGCTGTACTGTCCCTGCTGTACTGTCCCTGCTGGTACTGTCACTGCTTGTACCTGTCACTGCTGTAGTACTGTGTGTCCCCCACTGCTTGTACTGTCACTTGCTGTACTTTCACTTTGCTGTACTGTCCCTGCTGTACTGTCCCTGCTGTACTGTCACTGCTTGTACTGTCACTGCTGTACTGTCACTGCTGTACTGTCACTGCTGTACTGTCCTGTCTGTACTTGTCCTGCTGTAACTGTCCCTTGCTGTTCCTCGCTGACTGTCCCTGCTGTACTGTCCCTGCTGTACTGTCCCTGCTGTACTGTCCCTGCTGTACTGTCCCTGCTTGTACTGTCCCTGCTGTACTGTCCTGCTGTACTGTCCTGCTGTACTGTCCCTGCTGTACTGTCCTGCTGGTACTGTCACTGCTGTACTGTCACTGCTGTACTGTCCCTGCTGTACTGTCACTGCTGTACTGTCCCTGCTGTACTGTCCCTGCTGTACTGTCACTGCGCGTACTGTCACTGCTTGTACTGTCCACTGCTGTACTGTCCCTGCTGTACTGTCCCTGCTGTACTGTCCTGCGTATGTCTGTCCGCTGTTACTGTCCCGCTGTACTGTCCCTGCGTACTGTCCCCTGAACGCTTGGACTGTCCCCTGCTGTACTGTCCCTGCTGTACTGTCCCTGCTGTACTGTCCCTGCTGTACTGTCCCTGCTGTACTGTTCACTGCTGTACTGTCACTGCTGTGTTTCCCTGCTGTACTGTCCCTGCTGTACTGTCCCTGCTTTGTACTGTCCCTGCTGTACTGTCACTGCTGTGTACTGTCCCTGCGTTACTGTCCCTGCTGTACTGGTCCCTGCTGTACTGTCCCCTGCTGGGTACTGTCCCTGCGTGTTACTGTACCTGTCCCTGCTGTACTGGTCCCTGCTGTACTGTCAGCTGCTGGTACTTTCCCTTCTGTACTGTCACTGCTGTACTGTCCCTGCTGTACGGTCACTGCTGTTACTGGTCATCTGGCTTGTCTGTCGCTGCTGTACTGTCACTGCTTGTACTGTCCCTGCTGTACTGTCCCTCTTGCGTGTACTGTCCCTGCTGTACTGTCCCTCTGCTGTACTGTCACTGCTTGTACGTGTCCCCTGCTTTACTTTCGCCTCTGTACTGTCCCTGCTGTACTGTCCCCTGCGTGGGTACTGTCACTGCTGTACTGTCCCTGCTGTTTGTCACTTGGCTGTCTGTCACTGCTTGCTGTCACTGCTGTCTGTCCCTGCTGTACTGTCACTGGCTGTTAGCGTCGACCTTGTACTGTCCCTGCTGTACTGGTCACTGCTGTGTTATTCCCTGCTGTACTGTCCTGCTGTACTTGGTCCCTGCTGTACTGTCCCTGGCTGGTACTTGTGTCACTGCTTACTGTCCCTGCTGGTACTGTGTCCTGCTGTACGTCCCTGCTGTACTGTCACTGTCTGTGTATGTCCCTGCTGTACTGTCCCTGCTGTACTGTCCCGCTGTACTGTCACTGCTGTACTGTCACTGCGTGTACTGTCCCTGCTTTGTACGTGTCCACTGCTGTACTGTCCCTGCGTGTACTGTCACTGCTGTACTGTCATTCTGCTGTGTTGTCCCTGCTGACTGTCACTGCTGTCTGTCCCTGCTGTCTGTCCGGCTGTACTGTCCCTGCTGTACTGTCCTGCTTTCTTCACTGCTGTGTTTGTCCTGCTGTACTGTCCTGCTGTCCTGTCCCTGTGTACTGTCCCTGCTGTACTGTCCCTGCGCCTGTCCCTGCTGTACTGTCACGCTGTGTTTTCCCTGCTGTACTGCCCTGCTGTACTGTCCCTGCTGTACTGTCACTGCTGATACTGTCACTGCTGTACTGTCACTGCTGTGTTGTCCCTGCTGTACTGTCCCTGCTGTACTGTCCTGCTGTACTGTCACTGCTGTACTGTCCTGCTGTACTGTCACTGCTGTACTGTCCCTGCTGTGTTGTCCCGGCTGTCTGTCCACTGCCTGTCGGTCACTGCTGTACTGTCCACTTGCTGTTACTGTCCCTGCTGTCCTGTCCACTGCTGTACTGTCCCTGCTGTGACTGTCCACTGCTGTGTTGTCACTGCTGTACTGTCACTCTGCTGTACTGTCCACTGCTGTGTTTCCCTGCTGTACTGTCCCCTGCTGTACTGTCCTGCTGTAACTGTCCCTGCTGTACTGTCACTTGCTTGTACTGTCACTGCTGTAGTGTCCACTGCTGTACTGTCCTGCTGTACTTTCCTGCTGTACGTCACTGCTGTACTCCTGCTGTACTTCCCTGCTGCGTCCGTTGTCCCTGCTGTACTGTCCCTTGCGTACTGTCCCTGCTGTACTGGCACGTAGCTGTGTTTTTCCCTGCTGTACTGTCACTGCTGTGTTGTCCCTGCTGTACTGTCACTGCTGTGTTGTCACTGCTGTACTGTCACTGCTGTGTTGTCACTGCTGTACTGTCACTGCTGTACTGTCACTGCTGTACTTGTCACTGTGTAGTCCTGCTGGTGTTGTCACTGCTGTACTTGTCCCTGCTGTACTGTCACTGCGCTGTGTTGTCACTGCTGTAGGTCTGTCAGCTGCTGTACTGTCCCTGCTGTAGCCGTCCCTGCTGTACTTTGCTGTACGTCCGTGCTGTACGTCGCCTGTCACTGCTGTGTACTGTCCTGCTGTGTTTCACTGCTGTACTGTCACTCTGCTGTTACTGGCTTTGTGTACTGTTCACTGCTGGTAGCTGTCCACTGCTGGGTACTGTCACTGCTGTGTATGTCCCTGCGTACTGTCGCTGTACTGTCCCTCCTGTCTGTGTGTCTGTAATGCTGTGTGTTCCCTGCTGTACTGTCTGCTGTATGTCCCTGCTTGTACTGTCTCCTGCATGTACTGTCCCTGCGTGTACTGCTGTCCCTAGCGTAACGTCACTGATGTACTGTCACTGCTGTACTGTCACTGCTGTACTGTCCCTGCTGTACGGTCCTTGCTGTTACTGTCCTGCTGTACTGTCACTGCTTGATCTGTCCCTGCTGTACTCGTCCCTGCTGTACTGTCGCCGTGGCTG
Source organism: Hymenochirus boettgeri (assembly GCA_019447015.1). NCBI lineage: Eukaryota > Metazoa > Chordata > Amphibia > Anura > Pipidae > Hymenochirus > Hymenochirus boettgeri. Next base: position 80,801 of record JAACNH010000891.1, on the reverse strand, counting down.
TGTGTTTCCCTGCTGTAGCTGTCCTCTTCTGTCACGGCTTACTGGTTCCTGGGCGTGTCTGTCCCTGTGTACTGTCCTCTGCTGTACTTCCCGTGCTGGTACTGTCTGCTGTACTGTCATCTGTTGGCTGTTGCTGTACTCCTGCTGTACTGTTCCTGCGTATGGCCGTGGGCTGTACGTCCGTGCTGTACTTGGGTCCCTGCTGTACTGTCTCCCTGCTTTTCCCTTTGCTATGTCCCTGCTGGTACTGTCCGCTTGCTGTACTGTCCGCTGCTTACTGTCCCTGCTGTCCGGGTCCCTGCTGTACTGTCCCTGAGCTGTACGGTCCCTGCTGTACTGTCCCTGCTGTACTGTCCCGGCTAGTACGGTCCCCTTGCTGTCCTGTCACTGCTGTACTTCCCTGCTGTACTGTCATGCTGTACTGTCCACTGCTGTCCTGGTCCCTCCTGTACTGTCCCTGCTGTACTGTTCCCTGCTGCGATGTCCTGCTGTACTGCCCTGCCTGCTGTACTGTCCCTGCTGTACCTTCACTCAGCTGTGTTTCCCTGCTGTAATGTCCCTGCTGTACTGTCCTGCTGATACTGTCCCTGCTGTACTGTCCCTGAGCTTAACTGTCACTGCTGTACTGTCCGCTGTACTTCCCTGCTGTACTGTCCCTGTCGTGTTTGTCACTCGCTGTACTACTGTCACTGTTCGTCACTGGCTGTACTGTCACTGGCTGTACTGTCACTGCTGGTACTGTCACGGCAGATGTGTGGTGTCACCCTGCGCTTGTAGACTGTCACTGCTTCTACTGGTCCCACTGCTGTGTACTGTCACTGCTGTACTGTCCACGCTGTACTGTCCCTGCTTGTGTCGGTCCCTGCCTGTTATGTCACTGTGTGTACTGTCACTGCTGGTGTCTGTCACTGGCTGTACTGGTCAACCTGCTGTACTGTCAACTTCTGTTGCCTGGTCACTTGCTGTATTTAACTGTACTTTGTTACATTGTTACTGTCACTGCTGTACTGTCACTGCTGTACTGTCACTGCTGTACTGTCACTGCTGTATTAACTGACTTGTTAATTTGTACCCATAATGTTTTATTAACTGATCCTGTTCTCTCACCAATGTTCATAAACTGCCTCTGGGTCATTACAAGGGCCCCATTATTGCCTCCATAGCCTGGAATAGCTAATGGATAATGATCAGCAGGGGCAGCATATGTAACAACCAATGAGATGTTAGGTTTTAGCTGGTCTACTACAGTTAGACACATTCTGATTGGTTATCATCCCAGGGAGAATTTTTATAACAATAACCCCCCTAGTGTCCACAATTAACCTGCCATTAACCGATGGACGTTTGTGGGTCTTAATAATAATAATAATATGGTGACGGTAGGTTTCACACTGTACGGAGATTTCTGCTCATATCATCTAGGAATAAACTAGATGAACTCCCTGCCACATGTATAAACACCAATAAGGAGACATGATTGTATTCTTCCTGTTCATGCTAATTCTACAGACTATGGGAGGCAGAATGTGAGAATTTATAATAATCCGATAATCCGAATATTAATCCCAGGGTTTGGGTTATAACATGGGACGTCAGATAACGAGACCTCCCAGTCCAGTGCATATGGGGAGAGTTAGCAGATACCTGGCAGTGCTGGTTAGATTGTTAGCTCTTTGGGCCAGGGGGTCTGATATAAGCAGATAAACGAATAGTAACGCTATGTAATACGTTATAAAACCGTAATAAGTAAATAGCTTCCCCCGTATGAAAATGACTTGGTCTCTCTTGGCATCAATTCTAGATTCCTGGCCCCTCCGCGCCGCGTTCCGATTCTATAGATCCCATTCCCTTGTTTATAGTTCCCTTCGCTTGGATAGAAATCAGGAATGAACATATAAGTCATTTCCTTAGCTACGCCTGGTTTAACGTTACTGGGAAACGTCTTTTTATAGAATTCCTGAACCCAGACACCATTGGGAGGATAGAGGCAAGTTCACACTACAATAGAAAATAACACAGGCGACGCGTCACAGTTTTATGCGCACGTTGCGCGTTTACACGGAAACACGGACGTGCGAACCTTAATACGTCGTCACCATAGAAAAGTCAATGTCCTTACGTTTTCAACGTGCAATGGAAAAACTGAACAGAAAGGCGAGAAACGCCTCTAGTTTGAACGTAGTCAACGGCAGTGTTCCGTGTGATTTTACCTCCTGCCCGCGGTCGGCCCGGAGGAAGGACTGTTGGTCGCGGCAATAGTGGCCGACAGTTTGCCGTGAACGATCGTGTGGTCCATAGAGGTTTTCCACCATGTCCGTTCGTCCTATCGTCTGATTCGGACAAACGGTCGGTCGGATACGGGCGAGAATGAATGCGATAATTTCGTCCCGATACACGGAACTATTGGTCAATCAGACCGGAATATTACATCGTGTGTACCAGCCTTAAGTTCAGGGGATTCCCAATGTAACGACGATCCAAACTGCTATGTTTTTAACCTTTGAGATAAAATTTGGGGGATCAAAACTTACTTTCCCCCCCAATCTCCTCTGCTTTGAGACTGAGACCACACTGCAACGCACAGGAATCGCGCATGGATTCATGAGCGTTATTGCATGCGATGGTGCGCACGGTTCTTGTGTCTTTTCTTGCGGTTCTTGCGTTTTGCCCATGCGATTTTGGCATTTTCCGTTAAGGAAATGCATGCGTTCACGCACCAAAAATGATGAACGCATGCGTTACCAAAGCGGATCCGTATACACACCGGAAACCGCGGGAATTTTTGCGTTCCCGCAATTTCCATTATAACCAAATTGCGAGCGCAAAACACGCAAAAAATGCGCAAGTGTGGCCTAGTCCTAAGTAACACCTCCCTAGGAGCCAAAATTTTATTTGGCACCAGCCCCTTAGATTTGAATGGAATGGGGCTTACACCACCAGCAGCCAAGCACCATGGGTAAAAGGAAGGAATAATTCATTCAATGATTTCAATGCTTAGAAGATATTTCTAAACGTATTAGTTCAGGTCCCCATTACTGAGAGAATCTCTGAACTGTGGAGGCGGAAGCCACAGTACCACGGACGTCAACGCACGGGAAAAGTGTTGCTGTCCATTTGCGCAATCAAAGTGCATGCGATTCGTAAAATAATCGTAATCGCAGGCGCTCCATTAACGGATTGCAGCGTTCCATGTCGCCACCCACAAAATCTGATCGTAAGCACATGAGAAACACACCAGTGTGGCATAGCGCTTAGAGATATTTACCCGGATAGGTGGCTGCGCATGTGCCTACATCCCTATTGGCTGGCGACTAGGGGAGCATGGGAGAATCAGTCTCTCTGCAATAGAACAGCGCCACACTCTGGTGAATTATTAGTCCATCCGTGACTAGTGTCCAATTAGTTTTTATTTATTGTATTATATTTATAAATATTTTCCTTTTGGGGGAGTAATATCAATTCTCTCCTTACGGCCCTAAATATCTCCATATCCGCCAACGTGATTATATGAATATATGACGTCACTTACTGTGGATTTCCCGATTTTACTGCGCACACAGCGAAACCTTTAACAAACGCTAATTCCTAGTACACAGCAGCAAATGGGTTAGTGAGTGTTTTGTACCCAGTGGGTAAAGGACAATTCCCAGAAACCCCTAGAGATCTTCACTGACCTCATCTGCCCCCTATTCACTGTTAACGCTTCTCCCTCTTTATCCAACAGGGCGAGGGTGTAAAATGTTTCAAAATAACCTGCCCAGTCCTGCGCTGTGTCCATACCGTAACCGATCCCCACCAGTGCTGCCCTCGCTGTGTAGGTAAGTGTCCAACGGGAACCAGGTAGATTATTACATGGGAAGTCTGACAATTTGAGCCCAATCAAAAGGTTTATTAAATGTTCGTGATTGACAGACAGAAGAATGTTTTCTGTAATTCCATCTTCCGCCAGGGTTTTTTCCATATCAGCCTAAATATTCACATTTATAGTGAAAATATTTATTTAAATGGACGTGTATTATAAAGATCTGTACAGTTAACTTTTGGATATTATTTACACCTTGATAATTGCATTATGAATATATTGTGTCATGGGACTCCTCAGTGTCCTTATAATTTACATTATCCCTTATAATACATGAGTGGTACCCAGAGTTCCCTGTATAACTCAGTCTGTCTCCTGCACTTTAATAGACACAGAACTCCTCAGTGACTCTAATATCTATAATTTACAGTAGGGGTACATTATCCCTTATAATACATGAGTGGTACCCAGAGTTCCCTGTATAACTCAGTCTGTGTCTTTGTCACCTTATATAGACACAGAACTCCTCAGTGACTTCTAATATCCTTATAATAAGTAGGGATACATTATCCCTATAATACAGAGTGGTACCCAGAGTTCCCGTATAACCAGTCTGTGTTCCTTGTACATTTTATATGACACAAACTCCTCAGTGACTTCTATATATCCTTATAATTTACAGTAGGGGATACATTATCCCTTAAATACATGAGTGGTACCCAGAGTTCCCTGTTATAACTCAGTCTGTGTCCTTGTACTATATAGACACAGAACTCCTCAGTGACTTCTAATATCCTTATAATTTACAGTAGGGGATACATTATCCCTTAAATACATTAGTGGTACCCAGAGTTCCCTGTATAACTCAGTCTGTGTCCTTGTACCTTTATAGACACAGAACTCCTCAGTGACTTCTAATATCCTTATAATTTACAGTAGGGGATACATTATCCCTTATAATACACAAGTGGCACCCAGAGTTCCCTCTATAACTCAGTCTGTGTCCTTGTACCTTTATATAGACACAGAACTCCTCAGTGACTTCTAATATCCTTATAATTTACAGTAGGGGATACATTATCCCTTATAATACAGAGTGGTTACCAGAGTTCCCTGTATAACTCAGTCTGTGTCCTTGTACCTTTAATAGACACAAGAACTCCTCAGTGACTTCTAATATCCTTAATTTACAGTAGGGGATACATATCCCTATAATACACGAGTGGTACCCAGAGTTTCCTGTATAACTCAGTCTGTGTCCTTGTACCTTTATATAGACACAGAACTCCTCAGTGACTTCTAATATCCTTATAATTTACAGTAGGGGATACATTATCCCTAATACATGAGTGGTACCCAGAGTTCCCTGTATAACTCAGTCTGTGTCCTTGTACCTTTATATGGACACAGAACTCCTCAGTGACTTCTAATATCCTTATAATTTACAAGTAGGGGATAATTATCCCTTATAATACATGAGTGGTACCCAGAGTTCCCTGTATAACTCAGTCTGTGTCCTTGTACCTTTATATGGACACAGAACTCCTCAGTGACTTCTAATATCCTTATAATTTACAGTAGGGATACATATCCCTTATAATACATGAGTGATACCCAGAGTTCCCTGTATAACCCAGTCTGTGTCCTTGTACCTTTATTAGACCAGAACTCCTCAGTGACTTCTAATATCCTTATAATTTACAGTAGGGGATACATTATCCCTTTATAATACATGAGTGGTACCCAGAGTTCCCTGTATAAATCACCCGTGTCCTTGTACCTTTAATAGAACAGAACTCCTCAGTGACTTCTAATATCCTTATAATTTACAGTGGGAATACATTATCCTTATAATACTGAGGGTACCCAGAGTTCCCTGTAAACTCAGTCTGTGTCCTTGTACCTTTATATGGATACACAGAAACTCCTCAGTGACTTCTAATATCCTTATAATTTACAGTAGGGGATACATTATCCCTTATAATACATGAGTGGTACCAGAGTTCCCTGTATAAACTCGTCTGTGTCCTTGTACCTTTATATAGACACAGAACTCCTCAGTGACTTCTAATATCCTTATAATTTACAGTAGGGATAAATTATCCTTATATACATGAGTGGTACCCAGAGTTCCCTGTATTACTCACCCTGTTCCTTGTAACCTTATATAGACACAGAACTCCTCAGTGACTTCTAATATCCTTATAATTTACAGTAGGGGATACATTATCCCTTATAATAACATAGTGGTACCCAGAGTTCCCGATAACTCAGTCTGTGTCCTTGTACCTTTATATGGACACAGACAACTCCTCAGTGACTTCTAATATCCTTATAATTTACAGTAGGGATACATTATCTTATAATACATGAGTGTTACCCAAGTTCCCTGTATAACTCAGTCTGTGTCCTTGTACCTTTATATAGACACAGAACTCCTCAGTGACTTCTAATATCCTTATATTTACAGTAGGGGATACATTATCCCTTATAATACATGAGTGGTACCCAGAGTTCCCTGTATAACTCAGTCTGTGTCCTTGTACCTTTTATATAGGCACAGAACTCCTCAGTGACTTCTAATATCCTTATAATTTACAGTAGGGGTACATTATCCTTATATAACATGAGTGGTACCCAGAGTTCCCTGTATAACTCAGTCTGTGTCCTGTACCTTATTTATATGAACACGAACTCCTCAGTGACTTCTAATATCCTTATAATTTAAGTAGGGGATACATTATCCTTATAATACATGAGGTGGTACCCAGAGTTCCCTGTATAACTCAGTCTGTGTCTTGTACCTTTATATAGACACAGAACTCCTCAGTGACTTCTAATATCCTTTAATTTACAGTAGGGATACATCCCTTATATACACGAGTGGTACCCAGAGTTCCCTGTATAACTCAGTCTGTGTCCTTGTACCTTTATATGGACACAGAACTCCCAGTGACTTCTAATATCCTATAATTTACAGTAGGGGATACATTATCCCTTATAATACATGAGTGGTACCCAGAGTTCCTGTATACACTCAGTCGTGTGTCCTTGTACCTTATATGACACAGAACTCCCAGTGACTTCTAATATCCTATAATTACAGATAGGGATACATTATCCTTATAATACATGAGTGGTACCCAGAGTTCCCTGTATAAACTCAGTCTGTGTCTTGTACCTTTATATAGACACAGAACTCCTCAGTGACTTCTAATATCCTTATAATTTACAGTAGTAGGGGATACATTATCCCTTATAATACATGCGTGTACCCAGAGTTCCCTGTATAACTCATTCTGTGTCCTTGTACCTTTATATGGACACAGAACTCAGTGACTTCTAATATCCTTATAATTTACAGCAGGGGATACATTATCCTGTAATACCTGGTGGGTACCCAGAGTTCCCTGTATAACTCAGTCTGTGTCCTTGTACCTTTATATAGACACAGAACTCCTCAGTGACTTCTAATATCCTTATAATTTACAGTAGGGGATACATTATCCCTTATAATACAGAGTGGTACCCAGAGTTCCCTGTATAACTCGTCTGTGTCCTTGTACCTTTATATGGACACAGAACTCCAGTGACTTCTAATATCCTTATAATTTACAGTAGGGGATACATATCCTTATAATACATGAGTGGTACCCAGAGTTCCTGTATAAACTCAGTCTGTGTCTTGTACCTTTATATGACACAGAACTCCTCAGTGATTCTAATATCCTTATAATTTACAGTAGGGGATACATTATCCCTTATAATACATGAGTGGTACCCAGAGTTTCCTGTATAACTCAGTCTGGTCCTTGTACCTTTATATAGACACAGAACTCCTCAGTGACTTCTAATATCCTTATAATTTACAGTAGGGGATAATTATCCCTTATAATACATTAGTGGTACCAGAGTTCCCTGTATAACTCAGTTCTGTGTCCTTGTACCTTTATATGGACACAGAACTCCTCAGTGACTTCTAAATCCTTTAATTTACAGTAGGGGATACATATCCCTTATAATACACGAGTGGTACCCAGAGTTCCCTGTATAACTCAGTCTGTGTCCTTGTACCTTTATATAGACACAGAACTCTCAGTGACTTCTAATATCCTATAATTTACAGTAGGGGATACATTATCCCTTTTATACAGAGTGGTACCCAGAGTTCCCTGTATAACTCTCTGTGTCCTGTACCTTATATAGACACAGAACTCCTCCAGACTTCTAATATCCTTATAATTTACAGTAGGGGATACATTATCCTTTAATACACGAGTGGTACCCAGAGTTCCTTATAACTCAGTCTGTGTCCTTGTACCTTTATATAGACACAGAACTCCTCAGTGATTCTCATATCCTATTTACAGTAGGGGATACATTATCCCTTATAACATGAGTGGTACCCAGAGGTTCCCTGTATAACTCAGTCTGTGTCCTTGTACCTTTATATGGACACAGAACTCCTCAGGACTTCTAATATCCTTATAATTACAGTAGGGATACATTATCCCTTATAATACAGAGTGGTACCCAGAGTTCCCTGTATAACTCAGTCTGTGTCCTTGTACCTTTATATGGACACAGAACTCCTCAGTGACTTCTAAATCCTTAAATTTACAGTAGGGAACATATCCCTTATAATACATGAGTGATACCCAGAGTTCCCTGTATAACCCAGTCTGTGTCCTTGTACCTTTATATAGACACAGAACTCCTCAGTGACTCTAAATCCTTATAATTTACAGTAGGGGATACATTATCCCTTATAATACATGAGTGGTACCCAGAGTTCCCTGTATAACTCACCCTGTGTCCTTGTACCTTTATATAGACACAGAACTCCTCAGTGACTTCTAATATCCTATAATTTACAGTTGGGAATACATTATCCTTTATAATACATGAGTGGTACCCAGAGTTCCCTGTATACTCAGTCTGTGTCCTTGTACCTTTATATGGACAGCAACTCCTCAGTGACTCTATATCCTTATAATTTACAGTAGGGGATACATTTATCCTTATAATACATGAGTGGTACCCAGGTTCCCTGTATAATCAGTGTGTCCTTGTACCTTATATGGACAACAGAATCCTCAGTGAATTCTAATATCCTTATAATTTACAGTAGGGGATACATATCCTTCATGTACATGAGTGGTACCCAGAGTTCCCTGTATTACTCACCCTGTGTCCTTGTACCTTTATATAGACACAGAACTCCTCAGTGACTTCTATATCCTTATAATTTACCGTAGGGGATACATTATCCCTTATAATACATTAGTGGTACCCAGAGTTCTGTATAACTCAGTCTGTGTCCTTGTACATATAAGACACAGAACTCCTCAGTGACTTCTAATATCCTTATAATTTCAGTAGGGGGCATTATCTTATAATACATGAGTGTTACCCAGAGTTCCCTGTATAACTCAGTCTGTGTCCTTGTACCTTATATAGACACAGAAATCCTCAGTGACTTCTATATCCTTATATTTACCGTAGGGGATACATTATCCTTATAATACATGAGTGGTACCCAGAGTTCCCTGTATAACTCAGTCTGTGGTCCTTGTACCTTTATATAGGCACAGAACCTCGCTGACTTCTAATATCCTTATAATTTACAGTAGGGGATACATTATCCTTATATACATGAGTGGTACCCAGAGTTCCTGTATAACTCATCGTGTCCTTGTACCTTTATATGGACACAGAACTCCTCAGTGACTTCTAATATCCTTATAATTTACAGTAGGGGATACATCTTATCCCTTATAATACATGAGTGGTACCAGAGTTCCCTGTAAACTCAGTTGTGTCCTTGTACCTTTATATAGACACAGAAAACTCTCACGTGACTTCATATCCTTATAATTTACAGTAGGGGATACATTATCCCTTATAATACACGAGTGGTACCCAAGAGTTCCCGTTATAACTCAGTCTGTGTCCTGTTGTACCTTTATATGGACACACAGAACTCCACAGTGACATTCTAATATCCTTATAATTACAGTAGGGGATACATTATCCTTATAATACATGATGGTACCCAGAGTTCCTGTATAACTCAGTTGTGTCCTTGTGACCTTTTATGGACACAGAACTCCACAGTGACTTCTAATATCCTTATAATTTATTAGGGGATACATTATCCTTATAATACATGAGTGGTACCCAGAGTTCCCTGTATAACTCCGTCTGTGTCCTTGTACCTTTATATAGACACAGAACTCCTCAGGATTCTAATATCCTTATAATTTACAGTAGGGGATACATTATCCCTTTAATACATGCGTGGTACCCAGAGTTCCCTGTATAACTCATTCTGTGTCCTTGTAACTTTATATGGACACAGAACTCAGTGACTTCTAAAATCCTATAATTTACAGCAGGGGGGTACATTATCCCTTGTAATACATGCGTGGTTACCCAGAGTTCCCTGTATAACTCAGTCTGTGTCCTTGACCTTTATATAGACACAGAACTCCTCAGTGACTTCTATATCCTTATAATTTACAGTAGGGGATACATTATCCCTTATAATCACGAAGTGGTACCCAGAGTTCCCTGTATAACTCCGTCTGGTCCTTGTACCTTTATAGGACACAGAACTCCACAGTGACTTTCAATATCCTTATAATTTACAGTAGGGGATAAATTATCCCTTTATAATACATGAGTCGGTACCCAGAGTTCCCTGTATAACTCAGTCTTGTTCTTGTACCTTTATAGAAAGAACTCTCGTGACTTCTAATATCCTTATAATTTACAGTAGGGGATACATTATCCCTTATAATACATGAGTGGTACCCAGAGTTCCCTGTATAACTCATTCTGTGTCCTTGTACATTTATATAGACACAGAACTCCTCAGTGACTTCTAATATCCTTATAATTTACAGTAGGTGATACATTATCCTTATATTACATGAGTGGTACCCAGAGTTCCCTGTATAACTCAGTCTGTGTCCTTGTACCTGTATATATACACAGGACTCCTCAGTGACTTCTAATATATCTTATAATTTACAGTAGGGGGATACATTATCCCTTAAATACATGAGTGGTACCCAGAGTTCCCTGTATAACTCGGTCTGTGTCCTTTGTACCTATTATAGACACAGAAACTCCTCAGTGACTTCTAATAATCCTATTAATTTACAGCAGGGGATATTATCCCTTAAATACATAGTGGTACCCAGAGTTCCCTGTATAACTCAGTCTGTGTCCTGTACCTTTATATGAGACACAGAACTCCTCAGTGACTTCTAATATCCTTATAATTTACAGTAGGGGATACATTATCCCTTATACATACATGAGTGGTACCCAGAGTTCCTGTATAACTCAGTCTGTGCCTTTGTACCTTTATTAGGACACAGAACTGCTCAGTGATCTTCTAATATCCTTATAATTTACAGTAGGGGATACATTATCCCTTATAATACAGAGTGGTACCCAGAGTTCCCTGTATAACTCAGTCTGTGTCCTTGTACATTTAATAGACACAGAACTCCTCAGTGACTTCTAATATCCTTATAATTTACAGTAGGGGATACATATCCCTATATATCACTGAGTGGTACCCAGAGTTCCCTGTATAACTCAGTCTGTGTCCTTGTACTTTATATAGACACAGAACTCCTCAGTGACTTCTAATATCCTTATAATTTACAGTAGGTGGATACATTATCCCTATAATACATTAGTGGTACCGAGTTCCCTGTATAACTCAGTCTGTGTCCTTGTACCTTTATATGGACACAGAACTCCTTAGTGACTTCTAATATCCTTATAATTTACAGTTAGGGATACATTATCCCTTATAATACACGAGTGGTACCCAGAGTTCCCTGTATAACTCAGTCTGTGTCCTTGTACCTTTATATGGACACAGAACTCCTCAGTGACTTCTAATATCCTTATAATTTACAGTAGGGGATACATTATCCCTTATAATACATGAGTGGTACCCAGAGTTCCCTGTATAACCTCAGTCTGTGTCCTTGTACCTTATATTAGACACAGAACTCCTCAGTGAACTTCTAATATCCTTATAATTTACAGTAGGGGATACATTATCCCTTATAATACACGAGTGGTACCCAGAGTTCCCTGTTATAAACCCGTCGCCTTGTACCTTTATAGAACACAGAACTCCCTCAGTGACTTCTAATCCTTATAATTTACAGTAGGGGATACATATCCCTTATAATACATGAGGGTACCCAGAGTCCCTGTAACTCATCTGTGTCCTTGTTACCTTTAATGGAACACAGAATCCTCAGTGACTTCTAATATCCTTATAATTACGTAGGGGATACATTATCCCTTATAATACATGAGTGGTACCCAGAGTTTCCCTGTATAACTCGTCTGTGTCCTGTGTACCTTTATATGGACACAGAACTCCCGTGACTTCTAATATCCTTATAATTTACAGTAGGGATACATTATCCCTTATAATACATGAGTGTACCAGAGTTCCCTGTATACTCACCGTCTGTGTCCTTGTACCTTTATATAGACACAGAACTCCTCAGTGACTTCTAATATCCTTATAATTTACAGTAGGGGATACATTTCCCTTTAATAAATAGTGGTACACAGAGTTCCCGTATACTCACCCCTGTGTCCTATGTACCTTTATATAGACACAGAATCCTCATGACCTCTAATATCTTATAATTTACAGTGGGAATACATTATCTTTACTAATACTGAGTGTACCCAGAGTTCCCTGTATAACTCAGTCTGTGTCCTTGTACTTTATATGACACAGACTCCTCAGTGACTTCTATATCCTTATAATTTACAGTAGGGATACATATCCCTTATAATCATGAGTGGTACCCAGAGTTCCCTGTATAATCAGTCTGTGTCCTTGTACCTTTTATATGGACACAGAACTCCTCAGTGACTTCTAATATCCTTATAATTTACAGTAGGGGATACATATCCTATAATAACATGAGTGGTACCCAGAGTTTCCCTGTATAACTCATCTGTGTCCTTGTAACCTTTATATAACACAGAACTCCTCAGTGACTTCTAATATCCTTATAATTTACAGTAGGGGATACATTATCCCTTATATACATGTAGGGTACCCAGAGTTCCCTGTATAACTCAGTCTGTGTCCTTGTACCTTTATATAGACACAGAACTCCTCATGACTTCTAATATCCTTATAATTTACAGTAGGGATACATCCTTATATACATGAGTGGTACCCAGAGTTCCCTGTATAACTCAGTCTGTGTCCTTGTACCTTTATATAGACACAGAACTCCTCAGTGACTTCTAATATCCTATAATTTACAGTAGGGGATACATTATCCTTATAAAACATGAGTGGTACCCAGAGTTCCTGTATAACTCAGTCTGTGTCCTGTACCTTATATGGCACAGAAACTCCACAGTGACTTCTAATATCCTTATAATTTACAGTAGGGATACATTATCCTTATAATACATGAGTGTACCCAGAGTTCCCTGTATAACTCAGTCTGTGTCTTGTACCTTTATAGGACACAGAACTCCTCAGTGACTTCTAATATCCTTATATTTACAGTAGGTGGGGATACATTATCCCTGTATAATACATGGTGGTACCCAGAGTTCCCTGTATAACTCATCTGTGTCCTTGTACCTTTATATGACACAGAACTCCTCAGTGACTTTCTAATATCCTTATAATTTACAGCAGGGGACATTATCCCTTTTAATACCTGCGTGGTACCCAGAGTTCCCTGTATAACTCAGTCTGTGTCCTTGTACCTTATATAGGACACAGAAATCCTCAGTGACTTCTAATTCCTTATAATTTACAGTAGGGGATACATTATCCCTTATAATACAGAGTGGTACCCAGAGTTCCCTGTATAACTCGTCTGTGTCCTTGTACCTTTATATGGACACAGAACTCCACCGTGACTTCTAATATCCTTATAATTTACAGTAGGGGATACATATCCTTATAATACATGAGTGGTACCCAGAGTTCCCTGTATAAACTCAGTCTGTGTCCTTGTACCTTTATATGACACAGAACTCTCAGTGATCTTTAATATCCTTATAATTTACAGTAGGGGATACATATCCCTTATAATACATGAGTGGTACCCAGAGTTTCCTGTATAACTCAGTCTGGGTCCTTGTACCTTTATATAGGACACAGAACTCTCAGTGACTTCTAATATCCTTATAATTTACAGTAGGGGATACATTATCCCTTATAATACATTAGTGGTACCCAGAGTTCCTGTATAACTCAGTTGTGTCCTTGTACCTTTATATGGACACAGAACTCCTCAGTGACTTCTAATATCCTATTAATTTACAGTAGGGGATACATATCCCTTATAATACACGATGGTACCCAGAGTTCCCTGTATAACTCCGTCTGTGTCCTTGTACCTTTATATAGACACAGAACTCTCAGTGACTTCTAATATCCTATAATTACAGTAGGGGATACATTATCCCTTATATACATGAGTGGTACCCAGAGTTCCCGTATAACTCAGTCTGTGTCTCTGTACCTTATATAGACACAGAACTCCTCCGAGGCTTCTAATATCCTTATAATTTACAGTAGGGGATAAATTATCCTTTAATACACTGAGTGGTACCCAGAGTTTCCCGTGTATAACTCAGTCTGTGTCCTTGTACCTTTATAGACACAGAACTCCTCAGTGAATTCTATATCCTATTTACAGTAGGGGATACATTATCCCTTAATACATGAGTGGTACCCAGAGTGTCCCTGTATAACTCAGTCTGTGTCCTTGTACCTTTATATGGACACAGAACTCCTCAGTGACTTCTAATATCCTTATAATTACAGTAGGGGATACATTATCCCTTATAATACAGGAGTGGTACCCAGAGTTCCCTGTATAACTCAGTCTGTGTCCTTGTACCTTTATATGACACAGGAACTCCTCAGTGACTTCTAAATCCTTAAATTTACAGTAGGGAGACATATCCCTTATAATACATGAGTGTACCCAGAGTTCCCTGTATAACCAGTCTGTGTCCTTGTACCTTTATATAGACACAGAACTCCTCAGTGACTCTAAATCCTTATAATTTACAGTAGGGGATACATTATCCCTTATAATACATGAGTGGTACCCAGAGTTCCCCTGTATAACTACCCTGTGTCCTTGTACCTTTATTATAGACACAGAACTCCTCAGTGACTTCTAATATCCTTATAATTTACAGTTGGGATACATTATCCTTATAATACATGGAGTGGTACCCAGAGTTCCCTGTATACTCAGTCTGTGTCCTTGTACCTTTATATGGACACAGAAACTCCTCAGTGACTCTATATCCTTATAATTTACAGTAGGGGATACATTATCCCTTATAATACATGAGTGGTACCCAGAGGTTCCCTGTATAACTCAGTGTGTCCTTGTACCTTATATGGACAAAGAACTCCTCAGTGAATTCTAATATCCTTATATATTTACAGTAGGGATACATATCCTTTGTACATGAGTGTACCCAGAGTTCCTGTATTACTCACACTGTGTCCTTGTACCTTTATATAGACACAGAACTCCTCAGTGACTTCTATATCCTTATAATTTACGTAGGGGATACATTATCCCTTATAATACATAGTGGTACCCAGAGTTCTGTATAACTCAGTCTGTGTCCTTGTACCTATATAAGACACAGAACTCCTCAGTGACTTCTAATATCCTTATAATTTCAGTAGGGGATACATTATCCTTATAATACATGAGTGTTTACCCAGAGTTCCTGTATAACTCAGTCTGTGTCCTTGTACCTTATATAGACACAGAAATCCTCAGTGACTTCTATATCCTTATATTTACCGTAGGGGATACATTATCCCTTATAATACATGAGTGGTACCCAGAGTTCCCTGTATAACTCAGTCTGTGTGCCTTGTACCTTATATAGGCACAGAACCTCTCTGACTTCTAATATCCTTATAATTTACAGTAGGGGATACATTATCCTTATATACATGAGTGGTACCCAGAGTTCCTGTATATACAGTCGGTGTCCTTGTACCTTTATATGGACACAGAACTCCTCAGGTGACTTCTAATATCCTTATAATTTACAGTAGGGGATACATCTTATCCCTTATAATACAATTGAGTGGTACCCAGAGTTCCCTGTATAACTCAGTCTGTGTCCTTGTACCTTTATATAGACACAGAACTCTCCGGACTTCAATATCCTTATAATTTACAGTAGGGGATACATTATCCCTTATAATACACGAGTGGTACCCAGAGTTCCCGTTATAACTCAGTCTGTGTCCTTTGTACCTATATGGACACAGACAGAACTCCACAGTGAATTCTAATATCCTTATAATTACAGTAGGGGATACATTATCCTTATAATACATTGAGTGGTACCCAGAGTTCCTGTATAACTCAGTTGTGTCCTTGACCTTTTATGGACACAGAACTCCACAGTGACTTCTAATATCCTTATAATTTACCTAGGGGATACATTATCCTTATAATACATGAGTGGTACCCAGAGTTCCCTGTATAACTCCGTCTGTGTCCTTGTACTTATATAGACACAGAACTCCTCAGTGAATTCTAATATCCTTATAATTTACAGTAGGGGATACATTATCCCTTTTTAATACATGCGTGGTACCCAGAGTTCCCCGTATAACTCATTCTGTGTCCTTGTACTTTATATGGACAAGAACCTCAGTGACTTCTAAAATCCTTATAATTTACAGCAGGGGGTACATTATCCCTTAATACATGCGTGGTACCCAGAGTTCCCTGTATAACTCAGTCTGTGTCCTTGTACCTTTATATAGGACACAGAACTCCCAGTGACTTCTATATCCTTATAATTTACAGTAGGGGATACATTATCCCTTATAATCACGAGTGGTACCCAGAGTTCCTGTATAACTCGTCTGTGTCCTTGTAACCTTTATAGGACACAGAACTCCACAGTGACTTTCAATATCCTTAAATTTACAGTAGGGGATACATTATCCCTTATAAACATGAGTGGTACCCAGAGTTCCCTGTATAACTCAGTCTTGTCTTGTACCTTTATAGACACAGAACCTCAGTGACTTCTAATATCCTTAAATTACAGTAGGTGTACATGATCCGTATAATTACTGAGTGCGTACCCAGAGTTCCCTGTATAACTCAGTCTGTGTCCTTGTACCTTTATATAGAAACAGAACTCCTCAGTGACTTCTAATATCCTATAATTTCAGTAGGGGATACATTATCCCTTATAATACATGGTGGTACCCAGAGTTCCCTGTATAACTCATTCGTGTCCTTGTACCTTTATATGGACACAGAACTCAGTGACTTCTATACTCCTTATAATTTACAGCAGGGGTACATTATCCCTTGAATATACATGCGTGGTACCCAGAGTTTCCTGTATAATCAGTCTGTGTCCTTGTACCATTATATAGAACAAGAACTCCTCAGTGACTTCTAATATCCTTATAATTTACAGTAGGGGATACATTATCCCTTATAATACATGAGTGGTACCCAGAGTTCCCTGTATAACTCAGTCTGTGTCCTTGTACCTTTATATGGACACAGAACTCCTCAGTGACTTCTAATATCCTTATAATTTACAGTTGGGGATACATTATCCCTTATAATACATGAGTGGTACCCAGAGTTCCCTGTATAACTCAGTCTGTGTCCTTGTACCTTTATATGGACACAGAACTCAGTGACTTCTAATATCCTTATAATTTACAGCAGGGGGTACATTATCCCTTGTAATATATGTTTCCATAAGTCATGTGAAACTGCATTTCTCCATGGAAACGCTATCTAGACGGTTGATGGGCATGTCCTATTGGAAGACGGATAAGAAACTGCCGATTAGAATTAAAATAAAATAAATCTTCCTTCTCATCACGTCACAAGGACTGACACAACCAGAAAGTTTCCGGGATCTCGGGTTGAAAAATAAACCAAAAGATAAAAATAAAGGTGCCTCTCAGATTTGTTTAACTTCCTCGGGTCTTTGAGATATTAAAGGTTCGTTTGTCTGTTTTGAAATCCGTCTTAGTCAGGATTAAAGGTTAATATAGACGAGTCGGAGGAAAATCAGAGATTCCCCATGTACGGTTAATATTTCGCTTCCAGACGTTGATAAAACTGTTTACGAGTTTTCCTCCTTTTCTCCCGGTAATGATGGTGAAACCAAAGGGGGATCTGGTTAACGTCAAGCTCTGTCCGTCTCTTTCTGCAGAACCGAACTCTCCTTCTGGTCTCCGGGTGCCTGTGAAATTTTGCCAGCACAATGGGACGACCTACCAGCATGGAGAGATGTTCACCACACAGGAGCTGTTCCCAGCGCGACAGACTAACCAGTGCGTAGAGTGCAGCTGCTCGGTAGGTTAACCGCGGCTGTATTATAGGAGGGCACAGGTTGTGGTTGAAGTGTAAGTTCCCCCACAAATGAGAAATTATATAGTGAATAATGCACCCCCAACTGTAAATTATAAGGATATTAGAAGTCACCTTGGAGTTCCGTGACCATATAAAAGAACAAGGCCGCAGGCCGAGTACCTTTTATACAGGGCACGGAACTCCAAGGTGACTTCTAATATCCTTATAATTTACAGTTGGGGGTGCGTTATTTATTATAACCTACCCCTTTGTGGTTTCTGGTTTCCTTCTCCTCCTGTAACTGTAAGATTATAAGGCTATAATCTTACAGTTCCTCCCATGTAAATCCACTACAGGGGTAGGTTATATATAGATAAATCATGGCCCCCATCCACAAAACTGCAATGGTAAGAAAGATTAAAGTTACAAGATTAACCTGAAATTCCGCACAAACTCCTGTCTTTCTGCTTCCTGTTTTTTCCGATCATGGATGTAACCGATAACATCACAGCCAATGATTGAATGTTATCCCTTTAGGTACATCTGAGCATGTGTGAGCTTGTAAAAGAGCTTGGAGAGGAGGTTGAAAACCCTTTTGAGAGGATGAAGGGGAATAAAACATTTCTAACAGGTTAGCCCTACAACTATTGTAGTTTTGGGATTGGGACACAATTTTTCATTTGAGGGGGGGAATTGCCCTTTAAACTGAGGATTGTCCAATCTGATTTTAGGGCATGTGGGCATCTGGTGCCCAAGACAAAGGAAGATTTAACTTGTGTAGAAACACTAGGTGATGGTCTGTAGAAGATAAAGGGGTAGAGTAGATTATTGGACCGATTATTTAATGAACGGTCAGTTCAGTGGACCCACAAATACACTGTAACAATCTGTAATTAACTGTAATTAACTTAATTCTAAGTTAAACTTCCCCTTTGATTTCTGCTCCCACACTGTTTCTGGATCTTTCTTTACCTCGTAGAGTAGTCAATGCCCTGACTGGCGTTGAACCAACGTTGAACCAACGCTGACATCTCCCCGTGCCAATTCATTTATCATCTCCTACACGTTATTTTTACTAGAGGAAAGTGAACGTTGCTGTTCGTGACATCTGAGAATGTTCATTGAAATGATGGCGTCTGTTTCTAAACGTATTACACACCTGGGCCAAAACTGGCTGAGTAAACCCGCGTGTTTGCTATTTATTGAGTGTAGAAATCTGCAGACTGTATGAAAAAAAGTCCAACGTTAGCTAGAGAAAGTTTAGAAACTGCTGACGTAGCAATAAGGGGCTTGTAATAGATTCCTTTAAAGGGATACTGTACTTAAAGGGATACTGTACTTAAAGGGATACTGTATTGAAACAAACCACATCTGCCTATGGCTTAAAAAAACAAAACCCAGAATCTTCGTATACTGGTTATTCGGTTACTCAGCCTGTTAAAAAAATAAAGAAAATCTACTTTATATCACACAAAAGAAACAAACTTCCCCTTTAACTAGATCCCATCCCTTCTCCTGTATAAGGGCTAGGTTTGCAACTTATGTTATATTATTAGATAATGGATAAAAATAGACACCGTGAGGTTAGATAAGGACATTTGGAATCCCGATCTTATTTTCTTTAAAGGGTAAGTTAACACAAAAAAAAACTTAGATTGGACCTTTAATTTATTTCATTTACTTTCTCTTTTTTAATAGATATTAATAATCCTCAGGACTGATTTCCCAACCCCTAGGTTTATCTTGTACAGTTAATTTGTTTCATTATTGTATTGTATAAAAAATAAAATTTTTAAAATTGTTGCTGGTCCTTTAAGTATTAATGCAAATGTAACACAACATGGGACGGTACACACAGGTGTACATTGTGGTAGTCTGTTGTACACAACAACATTTAAGACTTGTGTTAGCTTCCCCTTTATGTGCACATTGGCCTTTTGTAGTGAAAATATTTAAATACGAACATCTTTCATATTATTTATTTCTCCTTAAGGACGGACAGATTTACTGTGGTTTAGTCACCTGTCAGGACCTAGTGTGCTCATCGCCTCTGACTGTGCCGGATTCGTGCTGTCCTGTTTGTAGAGGTAATAACACAAACCAGCTGTCCTGTGTGATAGTGACGCTGTGCTCCTGTCCGGTCATTGTCACACTAGCTGTACAGTGTATCTGGTGATGGAGCACTCCATTGTCCGGTCATTGTCACACTAGGTGTACAGTGTATCTGGGTGATGGAGCACTCCATTGTCCGGTCATTGTCCACACTAGGTATAACAGTGTGATCTGTGTGATGAGGCACTCCTCCATTGGTCCGGTCATTGTCACACTAGTCTACATTGTATCTGGTGATGGAGCACTCCATTGTCCGGTCATTTGTCACTAGGTGTACAGTGTATCTGGTGATGGAGCACTCCATTGTCCGGTCATTGTCACACTATGTATCAGTGTATCTGGTGATGGAGCACTCTTGTCGGATCTGCACACTAGGTATACAGTGTATCTGGTGATGGAGCACTCCATTGTCCGTGTCATTGTTACACTAGGTGTACAGTGTATCTGGTGATGAGCACTCCATTGTCTGGTCATTGTCACCCTAGTGTAACAGTGATTCTGGTGATGGAGCACTCCTTTGTCCGGTCATTGTCACACTAGGTATAAACAGTGTATCTGGTGATGGAGCACTCCATTGTCCGGTCATTGTCTCACTAGGTGTACAGTGTATCTGGTGATGGAGCACTCCATTGTCCGGTCATTGTCACACTAGGTTACATGTATCTGGTGATGGAGCACCTCCATTGTCCGTCATTGTCACACTAGGTGTACAGTGTCATCTGTGATGGAGCACTCCATTGTCCGGTCATTGTCACACTAGGTGTACAGTGTATCTGGTGATGGAGCACTCCATTGTCCTTCATTGTCAACTAGGTGTCGTGTATCTGGTGATGGAGCACTCCATTGTCCGGTCATTGTACCACTAGTGTACGTGTATCTGGTGATGGAGCACTCCATTGTCCGGTCATTGTCACACTAGGTGACAGTGTATCTGGTGATGGAGCACTCCATTGTCCGGTCATTGTCACACTAGGTGTATACAGTGTATCTGTGATGGAGCACTCCATGTGTCTGGTCATTGTCACACTAGGTGTCACGTTATCTGGTGATGGAGCACTCCATTGTCCGTCATTGTCACACTAGGTATACATGTATCTGGTGATGGAGCAACTCCATTGTCCGGATCCCATTGTCACACTAGGTGTACGTGTATCTGGTGATGGAGCACTCCATTGTCCGGTCATTGTCACACTAGGTATACAAGTGTAATCGGTGTGGAGCACCTCCATTGTCCGGTCATTGTACACTAGGTGTACAGTGTATCTGGTGATGGAGCACTCCATTGTCCGGTCATTGTGACACTAGGTGTACTTTAATCTGGTGATGGAGCACTCCATTGTCCGGTCATTGTCACACTAGGTGTACATTGTATCTGGTGATGGAGCACTCCATTGTCCGTCATTGTCACACTAGGTGTACATTGTATCTGGTATGGAGCACTCCATTGTCCGGTCATTGTCACACTAGGTTACAGTGTATCTGGGATGGAGCCCTCCATTGTCCGGTCATTGTCACACTAGGTGTACAGTGTATCTGGTGATGGAGCACTCCATTTCCGGTCATTGTCACACTAGCTGTACAGTGTATCTGGTGAGGGAGCACTCCATTGTCCGTCATTGTCACACTAGGTGTACATTGTATCTGGTGATGGAGCACTCCATTGTCCGTCATTGTCACACTAGGTGTACAGTGTATCTGGTGATGGAGCACTCCATTGTCCGGTCATTGTCACACTAGGTGTACATTGTATCTGGTGATGGAGCACTCCATTGTCCGGTCATTGTCACACTAGGTGTACAGTGTATCTGGTGATGGAGCACTCCATTGTCCGGTCATTGTCACACTAGGTGTACATTGTCTGGTGATGGAGCACTCCATTGTCTGGTCATTGTCACACTAGGTTGTACTGTTATCTGGTGATGGAGCACTCCATTGTCTGGTCATTGTCACACTAGGGTGTACAGTGTATCTGGTGATGGAGCACTCCATTGTCGGTCATTGTCACACTAGGTGTACAGTGATCTGGTGATGGAGCACTCCATTGTCTGGTCTTGTCACACTAGGTGTACATGTATCTGGTGATGGAGCACTCCATTGTCCGGTCATTGTCACACTAGTGTACTTGTATCTGGTGATGGAGCCACTCCTTGTCCTTCATTGTCACACTAGGTGTACAGTGTATCTGGTGATGGAGCACTCCATTGTCCGATCATTGTCACACTAGGTGTACAGTGTATCTGGTGATGGAGCACTCCATTGTCCGGTCATTGTCACACTAGGTGTACAGTGTATCTGGTGATGGCACTCCATTGTCCGTTCATTGTGACACTAGTGTACGTGTATCTGGTGATGGAGCACTCCATTGTCCGGTCATTGTCACACTAGGTGTACAGTGTATCGTGGTGATGGAGCACTCCTTGTTCCGGTCATTGTCACACTAGGTGTACAGTGTATCTGGTGATGGAGCACTCCATTGTCCGTCATTGTCACACTAGTGTACATTGTATCTGGTGATGGAGCACTCCATTGTCCGGTCATTGTCCACACTAGGTGTACGTGTATCTGGTGATGGAGCACTCCTTTCCGGTCATTGTCACACTAGTGTACAGTTATCTGGTGATGGAGCACTCCATTGTCCGGTCAGTTGTCACACTAGGTGTACGTGTATCTGGTGATGGAGCACTCCATTGTCCGGTCATTGTCACACTAGGTGTACATTGTATCTGGTGATGGAGCACTCCATTGTCTGGTCATTGTCACACGGTGTACAGTGTATCTGGTGATGGAGTACTCCCTTGTCTGGTCTTGTTTGTCACACTAGGTGTAAAGTGTATCTGGTATGGAGCACTCCATTGTCCGGTCATTGTCACACTAGGTGTACAGTGTATCTGGTGATGGAGCCTCCATTGTCTGGTCATTGTCACACTAGGTGTACATTTGTATCTGGTGATGGAGCACTCCATTGTCCGGTCATTGTACACTAGGTGTACATTGTATCTGGTGATGGAGCACTCCATTGTCCGATCATTGTCACACTAGGTGTACAGTGTATCTGGTGATGGGCACTCCATTGTCCGTCATTGTCACACTAGGTGTCATTGTATCTGGTGTGGAGCACTCCATTGTCGGTCATTGTCACAAGGTGTCAGTGTATCTGGTGATGGAGCACTCCATTGTCCGGTCATTGTGAACTAGTTACATTGTATCTGGTGATGGACACTCCATTGTCCGGTCATTGTCACACTAGGTGTACATTGTATCTGGTGATGGAGCACTCCATTGTCCGGTCATTGTCACACTAGGTGTACAGTGTATCTGGTGATGGAGCAACTCCATTGTCGGTCATTGTCACACTAGGTGTACATTGTATCTGGTGATGGAGCACTCCATTGTCCCGTCATTGTCACACTAGGTAATCAGTGTATCTGTGTGATGGAGCACTCCATTGTCCGGTCATTGTCACACTAGGTTACAGTGTATCTGGTGATGGAGCACTCCATTGTCCGGTCATTGTCACACTAGGTATACAGTGTATCTGGTGATGGAGCACTCCATTGTCCGGTCATTGTCACACTAGGTGTACAGTGTATCTGGTGA
The DNA here is from genome assembly GCA_019447015.1 of Hymenochirus boettgeri. Classification (NCBI taxonomy): domain Eukaryota; kingdom Metazoa; phylum Chordata; class Amphibia; order Anura; family Pipidae; genus Hymenochirus; species Hymenochirus boettgeri. The sequence goes on along the minus strand of JAACNH010000891.1, from coordinate 56,876 downwards.
TGGAGCACTCCATTGTCCGGTCATTGTCACACTGGTTACAGTGTATCTGGTGATGGAGCACTCCTTGTCCGGTCATTGTCACACAGGTTCCATGTGTATCTGTGATGGAGCACTCCATTGTCCGGTCATTGTACACTAGGTGTACATTGTATCTGGTGATAGGAGCACTCCATTGTCCGGTCATTGTCACACTAGGTTACATTGTTCTGGTGATGGAGCACTCCATTGTCCGTCATGTCACACTAGGTATACAGTGTATCGTGATGGAGCACTCCATTGTCGTCATTGTCACACTAGTGTGTACAGTGTATCTGGTGATGGAGCACTCCATTGTCCGTCATTGTCACACTAGGTATACGTGTATCTGGTGATGGAGCCCTCCATTGTCCGGTCATTGTCACACTAGGTATACAGTGTATCTGGTGATGGAGCACTCCATTGTCCGGTCATTGTCACACAGGTTACAGTGTATCTGGTGATGGAGCACTCCATTGTCCGGTCATTGTACACTAGGTGTTACAGTGTATCTGGTGATGGAGCCCTCCATTGTCCGGTCATTGTCACACTAGGTTACATTTTATCTGGTGATGGAGCACTCCATTGTCCGTCATTGTCACACTAGGTTACAGTGTATCTGGTGATGGAGCACTCCATTGTCCGGTCATTGTCACACTAGGTGTATACATTGTATCTGGTGATGGAGCCCTCCATTGTCCGGTCATTGTCCCACTAGGTATACAGTGTATCTGGTGATGGAGCACTCCATGTGCCGGTCATTGTCACACTAGGTGTACAGTGTATCTGGTGATGGAGCACTCCATTGTCCGGTCATTGTCACACTAGTGTACAGTGTATCTGTGATGGAGCACTCCATTGTCCGTCATTGTCACACTAGGTGTACTGTATCTGGTGATGAGCCTCCATTTGTCCGGTCATTGTCACACTAGGTTACAGTGTATCTGGTGATGGAGCACTCCATTGTCCGGGTCATTGTCACACTAGGTGTACATGTACTGGGATGGAGCATCCATTGTCCGTCTTGTCACCTAGGTGTACATTGTATCTGGTGATGGAGCACTCCATTGTCCGTCATTGTCACAACTAGTGTACATTGTTCTGGTGATGGAGCACTCCATTGTCGGTCATTGTCACACATAGGTGTACAGTGTATCTGGTGATGGAGCACTCCATTGTCTGGTCATTGTCACACTAGGTGTACAGTGTATCTGGTGATGGAGCACTCCATTGTCCGGTCATTGTCACACTAGGTGTACAGTGTATCTGGTGATGGAGCACTCCATTGTCGGGTCATTGTCACACTAGTGTACATGTTTATCTGGTGATGGAGCACTCCATTGTCCGGTCATTGTCACACAGGTGTACTTGTATTGGTGATGGAGCACTCCATTGTCCGTCATTGTCACACTAGTGTACAGTGTATCTGGTGATGGAGCACTCCATTGTCCGTCATTGTCACACTAGGTGTACATTATCTGGTGATGGAGCACTCCATTGTCCGGTCATTGTCACACTAGGTGTACATTGTATCTGGTGATGGAGCACTCCATTGTCCGGTTGTGACACTAGTGTACATTGTATCTGGTGATGGAGCACTCCATTGTCCGGTCATTGTCACACTAGGTGTACAGTGATCTGGTGATGGAGCACTCCATTGTCCGGTCATTGTCACACTAGGTGTACAGTGTATCTGGTGATGGAGCACTCCATTGTCCGGTCATTGTCACACTAAGTGTACATTGTATCTGGTGATGGAGCACTCCATTGTCCGGTCATTGTCACACTAGGTGTACAGTGTATCTGGTGATGGAGCACTCCATTGTCCGGTCATTGTCACACTAGGTGTACAGTGTATCTGGTGAGGAGCACTCCATTGTCCGGTCATTGTCACCTAGGTGTACAGTTATCTTTGATGGAGCACTCCATGTCCGGTCATTGTCACACTAGGTGTACATTGTATCTGGTGATGGAGCACTCCATTGTCGGTCATTGTCACACTAGGTGTACAGTGTATCTGTGATGGAGACTCCATTGTCGGTCATGTGTCACACTAGGTGTACAGTGTATCTGGTGATGGAGCACTCCATTGTCCGGTCATTGTCACACTAGGTGTACAGTGTATCTGGTGATGGAGCACTCCATTGTCCGGTCATTGTCACACTAGGTGTACAGTTGTATCTGGTGATGGAGCACTCCATTGTCCGGTCATTGTCACACTAGGTGTACATTGTATCTGGTGATGGAGCACTCCATTGTCCGATCATTGTCACACTAGGTGTACAGTGTATCTGGTGATGGAGCACTCCATTGTCCGTCTGTCACACTAGGTGTACGTGTATCTGGTGAGGGAGCACTCCATTGTCGGCGGTCATTGTCACACTAGGTGTACAGTGTATCTGGTGATGGAGCACTCCATTGTCTGGTCATTGTACACTAGGTGTACATTGTATCTGGTGATGGAGCACTCCATTGTCGGTCATTGTCCACTAGGTGTACAGTGTATTCTGGTGATGGAGCACTCCATTGTCCGGTCATTGTCACACTAGGTGTACAGTGTATTCTGGTGATGGAGCACTCCATGTCTGCTCATTGTGACATAGGTTGTAACATTTATCGGTGATGGAGCACTCCATTGTCCGATCATTGTCACACTAGGTGTACAGTGTATCTGGTGATGGAGGCCTCCATTGTCCGTAATCATGAATCACCAGGTATAATCAGTGTAAATTGTTATGGAGCATCCATTGTCCGTCATTGTCACACTAGGTGTACAGTGTATCTGGTGATGGAGCACTCCATTGTCCGGTCATTGTCACAACGTAGGTATACAGTGTATCTGGTGATGGAGCACTCCATTGTCCGGTCATTGTCACACTAGGTGTACAGTGTATCTGGTGATGGAGCACTCCATTGTCCGGTCATTGTCACACTAGGTGTACAGTGTATCTGGTGATGGAGCACTCCATTGTCCGGTCATTGTCACACTAGGTGTACAGTGTATCTGTGATGGAGCACTCCATTGTCCGGTCATTGTTACAACTAGGTGTACATTGTATCTGGTGATGGAGCACTCCATTGTCCGGTCATTGTCACACTAGGTTACATTGTTCTGGTGATGGAGCACTCCATTGTCCGTCATTGTCACACTAGGAACAGTGTATCGGTGATGGAGCACTCCATTGTCGTCATTGTCACACTAGTGTACAGTGTATCTGGTGATGGAGCACTCCATTGTCCGTCATTGTCACACTAGGTATACGTGTATCTGGTGATGGAGCCACTCCATTGTCCGGCATTGTCACACTAGGTATACAGTGTATCTGGTGATGGAGCACTCCATTGTCCGGTCATTGTCACACTAGGTTACAGTGTATCTGGTGATGGAGCACTCCATTGTCCGGTCATTGTACACTAGGTGTTACAGTGTATCTGGTGATGGAGCCCTCCATTGTCCGGTCATTGTACACTAGGTTACATTGTGTATCTGGTGATGGAGCACTCCATTGTCCGTCATTGTCACACTAGGTGTACAGTGTATCTGGTGATGGAGCACTCCATTGTCCGGTCATTGTCACACTAGGTGTATCATTGTATCTGGTGATGGAGCCCTCCATTGTCCGGTCATTGTCACCTAGGTTACAGTGTATCTGGTGATGGAGCACTCCATGTGCCGGTCATTGTCACACTAGGTGTACAGTGTATCTGGTGATGGAGCACTCCATTGTCCGTCATTGTCAACTAGTGTACAGTGTATCTGTGATGGAGCACTCCATTGTCCGGTCATTGTCACACTAGGTGTACTTGTATCTGGTGATGAGCCTCCATTTGCCGGTCATTGTCACACTAGGTTACAGTGTATCTGGTGATGGAGCACTCCATTGTCCGGGTCATTGTCACACTAGGTGTACAGTGTACTGGTGATGGAGCCATCCATTGTCCGGATCATTGTCACCTAGGTGTACAGTTGTATCTGGTGATGGAGCACTCCATTGTCCGTCATTGTCACAACTAGTGTACATTGTTCTGGTGATGGAGCACTCCATTGTCCGGTCATTGTCACACTAGGTGTACAGTGTATCTGGTGATGGAGCACTCCATTGTCTGGTCATTGTCACACTAGGTGTACAGTGTATCTGGTGATGGAGCACTCCATTGTCCGGTCATTGTCACACTAGGTGTACAGTGTATCTGGTGATGGAGCACTCCATTGTCCGGTCATTGTCACACTAGTGTACATGTTTATCTGGTGATGGAGCACTCCATTGTCCGGTCATTGTCACACTAGGTGTACATTGTATCTGGTGATGGAGCACTCCATTGTCCGTCATTGTCACACTAGTGTACAGTGTATCTGGTGATGGAGCACTCCATTGTCCGTCATTGTCACACTAGGTGTACATTATCTGGTGATGGAGCACTCCATTGTCCGGTCATTGTCACACTAGGTGTACATTGTATCTGGTGATGGAGCACTCCATTGTCCGGTTGTGACACTAGTGTACATGTATCTGGTGATGGAGCACTCCATTGTCCGGTCATTGTCACACTAGGTGTACAGTGATCTGGTGATGGAGCACTCCATTGTCCGGTCATTGTCACACTAGGTGTCCAGTGTATCTGGTGATGGAGCACTCCATTGTCCGGTCATTGTCACCTAAGTGTACATTGTATCTGGTGATGGAGCACTCCATTGTCCGGTCATTGTCACACTAGGTGTACAGTGTATCTGGTGATGGAGCACTCCATTGTCCGGTCATTGTCACACACTAGGTGTACAGTGTATCTGGTGATGGAGCACTCCATTGTCCGGTCATTGTCCACCTAGGTGTACAGTTATCTTTGATGGAGCACTCCATTGTCCGGTCATTGTCACACTAGGTGTACATTGTATCTGGTGATGGAGCACTCCATTGTCTGGTCATTGGTCACACTAGGTGTACAGTGTATCTGTGATGGAGACTCCATTGTCGGTCATGTGTCACACTAGGTGTACAGTGTATCTGGTGATGGAGCACTCCATTGTCCGTTCATTGTCACACTAGGTGTACAGTGTATCTGGTGATGGAGCACTCCATTGTCCGGTCATTGTCACACTAGGTGTACATTGTATCTGGTGATGGAGCACTCCATTGTCCGGTCATTGTCACACTAGGTGTACATTGTATCTGGTGATGGAGCACTCCATTGTCCGATCATTGTCACACTAGGTGTACAGTGTATCTGGTGATGGAGCACTCCATTGTCCATTGTCACACTAGGTGTCGTGTATCTGGTGAGGGAGCACTCCATTGTCGCGGTCATTGTCACACTAGGTGTACAGTGTATCTGGTGATGGAGCACTCCATGTCCGGTCATTGTACACTAGGTGTACATTGTATCTGGTGATGGAGCACTCCATTGTCCGGTCATTGTCACACTAGGTGTACAGTGTATTCTGGTGATGGAGCACTCCATTGTCCGGTCATTGTCACACAGGTGTACAGTGTATCTGTGATGGAGCACTCCATTGTCTGCGTCATTGTGACATAGGTTGTAACATTTATTGGTGATGGAGCACTCCATTGTCCGGTCATTGTCACACTAGGTGTACAGTGTATCTGGTGATGGAGTACTCCATTGTCTGGTCATTGTGACACTAGGCATACATGTATCCGGTGACTGTGTGAACATTGTATTTGCAGACAGTTCCCCAGAAGGAAACCCAGAGGAAGAGCCCCAGCAGTTAAACAGAGGAGCGGTAAATATCATTTAATTCCTCTCAACTTTATTTACATTCTATGACTTAATTAACTCATTTTCCTTGACCAATACCTTGTTGTTGTTTATTGGTTTACTGACTTGACACAGGTGTATCTCTGGCTAGAAAGTGACATGTCGTATTAATTAAATAATTTAAATGGGGCCTTTATAGAAACCCCTAATATTGGTAATTACCAAAGGCAGGGGTTCGTAATAGACATATCTGTATTTTATTGTAAACTACCGTAAAGTGGTTCAAGTTTCCCAATCAATACACACTGATCCATTTCATTGCCATTCCTTAGTTAACTATGTAAATAAGGTGCAAAGATCTGTTATTCCTTTCCTCAACCAATCAGATTTAAATATGTTTTAGTGACCAATCAGATGTTCGTGTGCAGTGAGCTACTGCAGTAATATAACATTTGATTGGTTGGGGAAATTTGCTGTGAATTCTGTTTATCTCCATTAGAGACACTCGCAGGAACAGTGTCTGAATGAACTTCTGGGCAGAAAGTCTTTGGGGGTAACGGTTTCCACGGCCCTTAGTTCGCCCATCGGATTCAACCCCAGGAGCTTCAAACAGAAAGGAGGCGGCGGGGGCACGACGGTGAAAATCCTAATGAAAGAAAAACACAAAAAAGGTAACGATGTGAGACCACTGGGGTCAACATTTATTGGGTGTCTCTGCGTTGGAGGGCGGGGTCAGCTTCCATTGGTTCAGCGATGCAGCAGGTCCCTGGACCAGATGGTTTGGTTCCATGTTGGAAGATGCAGTTGCCATGGTTATAAAGCTTCATTAGAAAGATAATGTTGCTGGTGGGAGACAATGTAGAAAGGCCTAGATTTCTAGAAATATGAGACATTAACACTGAGCCAGCTCTGTCCGCCATTATATAGAACAATTCCCATCACTTCCTCTCACCTTCTGTTCCTTTAACGTTGTATTTTTCACCTTTATTGCATTTCGCTACACATGAGCCTTTCAATGTTCTCTTGCTGTGTCCTTGCTTCCTGTCATTGTCAGTTGCTGCTCTCTCTGCTCTCCTTGTCTGTCCTTGCTGATATGTTCCACACAACGTCTCGTTTCCTCTGTAGATAGAGTCGGGTTTGATCCTTTGTGGACATCTGTAGCCACAGTAACGTCCTGACTGACATCTTACCTAATGATTCTTTCATTGGATAGTGTCCCTGTGTTTCACCCTATCCCTATTGATAGTGTATATTAGGTACCTGGATAGTGTCCCCGTGTTTCACCCTGTCCCTATTGATAGTGTATATTGCGGTACCTGGATAGTGTCCCCGTGTTTTCACCCTATCCCTATTGATAGTGTACTATTATGGTACCCTGGACAGTGTCCCCGTGTTCACCCTATCCCTATTGATATTGTATATAGGTACCTGGATAGTGTCCCCGTTTTTTCACCCTATCCCTATTGATAGTGTATATTAGGTACCTGGATAGTCCCCCGTGTTTTCACACCCTATCCCTATTTGATAGTGTATATTAGGTACCTGGATATGTCCCCGTGTTTCACACCCTATCCTATTGATAGTGTATATTAGGTACCTGGATAGTGTCCCCGTGTTTTAAATTAACCCTATCCCTATTGATAGTGTATAGTTAGGTACCTGGAAGAGTGTCCCTCCGTGTTTCCCCTATCCCTATGGAAGTGGTATATTAGGTACCTGGATAGTGTCCCCGTGTTTTCATCCACTACCCAAAAAAAAAAAATATCCCTATGGATAGTGTATATTATGTACTTGGATAGTTGTCCCTCCCGTTGTTTCATCACCCTATCCCTATTGATAGTATAGTATTAGGGTAGCCTGGATGAGTGTCCCCGTGTTTCATCACCCATATCCCTATTGATAGTGTTTTATTAGGTACCTGGATAGTGTCCCCGTGTTTTCACCCCTATCCTATTGATAGTATATATTAGGGACATGGATAGTGTTCCCGTGTTCACACACTACCCCTATTGATAGTGTATATTAGGACCTGGATAGTGTCCCCGTGTTTTCACCTACCACTATTGATTAGTGTATCTTGGTCCTGGACAGTGTCCCCCTGTTTCATCACCCTATCCCTATTGATAGTGTATATTAGGTACCTGGACAGTGTCCTCTGTTTTCACCCTATCTTATTGATAGTGTATATTAGGTACCTGGACGTGTCCCTGTGGTTTTCACCCTACCCTATTGATAGTGTATATTAGGTACCTGGATAGTGTCCCCGTGTTTCACACCTATCCCTATTGATAGTATATATATTAGGCACCTGGACAGTGTCCCCGTGTTCACCTATCCCTATTGATAGTTATATTAAGGTACCTGGACTAGTGTCCCCGTGTTTCACCCTATCCCTATTGATGATATATTAGGTACCTGAGTGATCCCCGGTTTCACCTATCCCTATTGATAGTGTATATTAGGTACCTGGATAGTGTCCCCGTGTTTCCATCTACCCTATCCCTATTGATAGTGCTATTAGGTACCTGGATAGTGTCCCCGTTTTCATCACCCTATCCCTATTGATAGTGTATATTAGGTACCTGGACAGTGTCCCCGTGTTTCACCCTATCACTTTTGATAGTATATATAGGTACCTGGACAGTTGTCCCCGTTTTTCACCCTATCCCTATTGAGAGTGTATATTAGGTACCTGGACAGTGTCCCCGTTTTTCACACCCTATCCCTATTGAATAGTGTATATATTAGGTACCTGGATAGTGGTCCCCGTGGTTCACCCTCTATCCCTATTGATAGTGTATATTAGGTACCTGGATAGTGTCCCCGTGTTTCACACCCTATCACTGTTGATAGTGTATATTAGGTACCTGGACAGTGTCCCCCGTGTTTCATCACCCTATCCCTATTGATAGTGTATATTAGGTACCTGGACAGTGTCCCCGTGTTTTCTCCACACCCTATCCCTATTGTAGTGTAATATAGGTTCCTGGAAGTGTTCCCCGTTTTCACCCTATCCCTATTGATAGTTATATTAGGTACCTGGACAGTGTCCCCTTGTTTCATCATTGTCACATCACCCTATCCCTATGATAGTGTATATTAGTACCTGGACGTGTCCCGTGTTTTTCACCCTATCCCTATTGATAGTGTATATTAGGTACCTGGACGTGTCCCTCGTTTCACCCTATCCCTATTGATAGTGTAATTAGGTACCTGGACAGTGTCCCCGTGTTTCACACCCCATTCCCTATTGATAGTGTATATTAGGTACCTGGATAGTGTCCCGTGTTTCCTCATCCACCCTATCCCTATTGATAGTGTATATTAGGTACCTGACAGTGTCCCCGTTTTCACCCTATCCCTTTGATAGTTATATTAGGTACCTGGATAGTGTCCCCGTGTTTCACACCTATCCTATTGATATTGTCTATATTAGGTACCTGGATAGTGTCCCCGTGTTTCAACCCTATCCCTATTGATAGTGTATATTAGGTACCTGGACAGTGTCCCCGTGTTTCATCACACCCTATCCCTATGTAAGTGTTATTATGGTACCTGGACAGTGTCCACGTGTGTTCATTACCCTATCCCTATTGATAGTATAATTAGGTACCTGGATCAGTGTCCCCGTGTTTTCCACCCTATCCCTATTGATAGTGTATATTAGGTACCTGGACAGTGTCCCGTGTTTCACCCTACCCTATTTTATGTATATATTAGGTACCTGGACAGTGTCCCGTGTTTTCAACACCCTATCCCTATTGATAGTGTATATTAGGTACCTGGATAGTGTCCCCCGATGTTTCCACCCTATCACTATTGATAGTGTATATTGGAATCCTGGATAGTGTCCCCGTTTTTCACCCTATCCCTATTGATGTGTATTTAGCTACCTGATAGTGTCCTCCCCGTGTTTCACCCTATCCCTATTGATAGTGTAATATTAGGTACCGGGGAAGTGTCCTCGTGTTTTCACCCTCCCTATTGATGTGTACTATCATGACCTGGAAGTGTCCCCGTGTTCCCCTATCCCTATTGCTAGTGTATATTAGTACCTGGATAGTGTCCCTGTGTTTCACCCATCCCTATTGATAGTGTATATTAGGTACCTGGATAGTGTCCCCTGTGTTTCATCCCCTATCCCTATTGAATAGTGTATATTAGTACCTGGATGAGTTCCCCTGTGTTTCACCCTATCCCTATTGATAGTGTATATTAGGTACCTGGATAGTGTCCCCTGTTTTCACCCTATCCCTATTGATAGTTTATATTAGGTACCTGGATAGTGTCCCCGTGTTTCATCATCACCCTATCCCTATTGATAGGTGTACATTCAGGTACCTGGATAGTGTTGCCGCTGTTTCCCCGTGTTGCACCCTATTCCCTATTGATATGTAATTAGGGTACCTGGATAGTGTCCCCGTTTTCACCTATCCCTAGTTACGTGTTAGGTACCTGGATAGTGTCCCCGTGTTTCACCCTATCCCTATTGATAGTGTATATTAGGTACCTGGATAGTGTCCCCGTGTTTCACTTCACCCTATCCCTATGATAGTATATATTAGGTACCTGGATAGTGTCCCCCGTGTTTCATCACCCTATCCCTATTGATAGTGTATATTAGGTACCTGGATAGTCCCCGCCCCCGGTTTCACCCTATCCCTATTGATATGTAATATTAGGTCCCTGGATAGTGTCCCCGTTTTTCACACCCTATCCCTATTGATAGTGATAATTAGGTACCTGGATGTGTCCCCGTTTTCTCACCCTATCCCTATTGATAGTGTATATTAGGTACCTGGACAGTGTCCCCGTGTTTCATACACCCTATCCCTATTGATAGTGTTATTAGGTACCTGGAGGTGTCCCCGTGTTTCCACCCTATCCCTATTGATAGTGTTATTAGGTACCTTGACATTGTCCCGTGTTTTCATCACCCCTATCCCTATTGATAGTGTATATTAGTACCTGAGTGCCCCGTGTTTCACCCTATCCCTATTGAATTGTATATTGGTACCTGTAGTGTCCCCGTTTTCACCCTATCCCTATTGATAGTGTATATTAGGTAACCTGGATGTGTCCCCCCGTGTTTCCCCTATCCCTATTGATATGTATATTAGGTAGACCTTGATAGTGTCCCCGTGTTTCACCCTCTTCCCTATTGTAGTGTATTAGTACCTGGATAGTGTCCCCCGTGTTTATCACATATCCCTATTGATAGTGTATATTAGGTACCTGACTGTCCCCCGTTTTCACCCTATCCCTATGATAGTTATTGGTACTGGATAGTGTCCCCGTGTTCACCCTATCCCTATTGATAGTGTTATTAGGTACCTTGGATTAGTGTCCCCCGGTTTCATCACCCTGTCCCTATTGATATGTATATTAGGTACCTGGATAGTGTCCCCGTTTTTTTCATCACCTATCCCCTATTGATAGTGTATATTATGGTAACCTGACAGTGTCCCCCCGTGTTTCACCCTATCCCTATTGTAGTGTATATTAGGTACCGGATTATGTCCCCGTGTTTTCATCAACCCTATCCATTGATAGTGTATATAGGTACCTGGATAGTGGTCCCCGTGTTTTCACCCTATCCCTATTGATAGTGTATAATTAGGTACCTGGATAGTGTCCCGTGTTTTCATCATCACACCCTATCCCATTGATAGTGTATATTAGGTACCTGGAGTGTCCCCGTGTTTCACCCCTATCCCTTTGATAGTATATATTTAGTACCTTGACAGTGTCCCCGTGTTTCACCCCTATCCCTATTGAATAGTGATAATTAGGTACCTGGAATTCTGTACCCCGTGTTTTCACCCTATCCCTATTGATAGTGTTATTAGGTACCTGGATACTGTCCCCCGTGTTCCACCCTACCCTATTGATAGTGTAATTAGGTACCCTGGATAGTGTCCTGTGTATCACGCTATCCCTATTGATAGTGTATATTAGGTACCTGGATAGTGTCCCAGTGTTTCACTCCTATCCCTATTGATATGTATATTAGGTACCTGGACGTGTTCCCGTGTTTCACACCTATCCCCTATTGAAGTGTTATTAGGTACCTGGACCAGTGTCCCTCGTGTTTCACCCTATCCCTATCGATAGTGTATATTAGGGTACCTGGATGTGTCCCTGTGTTTTATCCCCTATCCCTATTGATAGTGTATATTAGGTACCTGGAAGTGTCCCCCGTGTTTTCACCCTATCCCTTTGATAGTGTATATTAGGTACCTTGATAGTGTCCCTCCCCGTGTTTCACCTCACCCTACTCCCTATTGATAGTGTATATTAGGTACCTGGATAGTGTCCCCCGTGTTTCACCCTATCCCTATTGGATAGTGTATATTAGGTACCTGAAGTGTCCCCGTGTTTCACCCTATCCCTATTGATAGTGTATATTAGGTACCTGGATAGTGTCCCCGTGTTTCACCCTATCCCTATTGATAGTGTTATTAGACCTGGACAGTGTCCCCTTGTTTCACCCTATCCCTATTGAAGTGTATATTAGGTACCTGACAGTGTCCCGTGTTTCCACCCTATCCCTATGATAGTGTATTTAGGTACCTGAGAGTGTCCCTGTGGTTCACCCTATCCCTATGATAGTGTATATTAGTACCTGGATAGTGTCCCCGTGTTTCACCCTATCCCTATTGATAGTGTATATTAGGTACCTGATAGTGTCCCCGTGTATTCACCCTATCCCTATTGATAGTGTATATTAGGTACCTGGAAGTGTCCCCTGTGTTCACCCTATCCCTATTGAGTGTATACTTTGGTCCACCTGGAGTGTCCCTGTGTATGCACGCTGTCACCTATTAAATAGTGTATATTAGGTTACCTGGATAGTGTCCCCGTGTTTCATCACCCTATCCCTATTGATAGTGTATATTAGGTACCTGGAAGTGTCCCCTGTTTCACCCTATCCCTATTGATAGTGTATATTAGGTACTCTGGATAGTGTCCCCGTGTTTTCACCCTATCCCTATTGATATATATGTAAGGTACCCCTGGATATGTCCCCCGTGTTTCACCTATCCCTATTGATAGTGTATATTAGGTACCTGGACAGTGTCCCCGTGTTTTCACCCTATCCCTATTGATAGTGGTAGTTAGTACCTGGAAGTGTCCCCGTGTTTCAATCACCTATCCATATGATAGTGTATATTAGCTACCTGGATAGATGTCCACCCGTGTTTCACCCTATCCCTATTGATAGTGTATATTAGGTACCTGGACAGTGGCCCCGTTTTTCAACCAACCCATCCCCTATTGATAGTATATATTAGGTACTGGATAGTGTCCCCGTTTTCACCCTATCCCTATTGATAGTGTATATTGTACCTGGAAGTTCCCCGTGTTTCACACCTACCCTATTGATAGTGGTATATTAGGTACCTGGATATTTGTCCCCGTGTTTCACCCCTATCCCTATTGATAGTGTATATAGGTACCTGGACATGTCCCCTCGTGTTTCACACCTATCCCTATTGATAGTGTATATTAGGTACTGGGACAGTGTCCCCGTGTTTCACACTCAACTCTATCCCTATTCATAGTTATGATTAGGTCCTGGATAGTGTCCCCGTGTTTCAACCCTATCCCTAATTGATAGTGGGTAATATTAGGTAACACTCTGGGATAGTGTCCCTTTTTCCCCCTATCCCTATTGATAGTGTGGGATTTAGGTTACCTGACGTGTCCCCTGTTTCACCCTATCCCTTTGATAGGTATACTTAGTCCTGGACAGGTGTTCCCCGTGTTTCACCCGGATCCCATTTATGTATATTAGGTACCTGGACAGTGTCCCCGTGTTTCACACCTATCCCTATTGATAGTGTAAATTAGGTACCTGGATAGTGTCCCGTGTTTCACCCTATCCCTATGATAGTGTATATTAGGTACCTGGATAGTGTCCCCCGTGTTTCACACCTATCCCTATTTGATAGTGTATATTAGTACCTGGACATGTCCCGTGTTTCACCCTATCCCTATTATAGGTACATATGTACCTGGACATGTCCCCGTGTTCACCACCCTATCCTATGTGTGATATAGGTACCTGGAAGTGTCCCCCGTGTTAACCCTATCCCTATTGATATGTAATGGTAACCTGGATGTGCTCCCCTGTTTCACCCATCCCTATTATGTGTATATTAGGACCTGGATAGTGTCCCCTGTTTCACCCTATCCTATTATAGTGTATATTAGGTCACCTGGTGGTCCCCTTTTCACCCTATCCCTATTGCTAGTGTATAATTAGGTCCTGGACAGTGTCCCCCGTGTTTTCATACCACCTATCCCTATTGAATATGTATATAGTTACCTGGACCATGTCCCCCGTTATTTCCAATTCATCACCCTACCCTATTGATAGTGTTATTAGGTACCTGGTCCAGTGTCCCCAACTGTGTTTCACATCACCCCTATCCTCTATTGATAGTAAATAATATTAGAAAGTCATCACTCCACACACAGCTGTATATGTTCCCCATCAATTCGCCAAGTGTTATAATGTCCTCGTCAAACACCACAGTATATAAATGTACTTCAGAACCAGTGGTTATGCCATTGACAGAGACAAGTACTTGTATAAGCATGTATATGCCACCACAACAGACTTGTATAATGCTCATGTGCGACAAGAAACTTGAATGAAATGTCATCAGTAACACGATTGTATTAAAGTCCACATCCCCGACTTGTTATTAATGTAAGCCAACCCCAGCTTTTTCATGTCCCATGTGGGGGCCCCCCCCCATTAACCCACAGACTGGCCTATTTAAGATGTCCATCAATGCAAACCAGCTTTATTAAAATTCCATCCATGGCTCACACCAACAATTTGATAAGTCTACATGTCCAGTCTTTTAATGCCATCACATGTCCCCACTTTCACACAGTGTATACAAAATGTATAACCCTATCAGCATGAAGGGTGGCTCAATACAGCTATGTGATGACAATGGCCATTACACAGGCTGCCACAACTGCGCATAACTGAGGTGTAAATCGTTCCGATCACGATGATGAAACACCACGCTTTACTCATACAATGTGTCCACACTGAGGTGTCAACGACACTGGTAATAAAATTTCTGCAGGCAGACACACTGGTAAGACTGATGATATGATCACCATCAATGTGAACAGACGGACACTAATTGTTAATGATCGCAGGTGCACATGGTCAATGACGATGGCTACAGACTGTGTTAACTAGCTGAAAATACGTTGTAGCGGCAGCTGACTCTGTAATATCAGCACTGTCTTCATTCCTCGGACAAAACAAAAGTGGGGCGGACTTAGGTCTGACTTCACACAGGACTGCTTACACGCAGTATTAGGCGCTCAAACCAAAGACTGTAAATGTCCATCACATGTCCACACCACAGACTTGTATATAAAAATGTCCCATCACATGTCCAACACCACAGACTTGTATATAAAAATGTCCTCATCACATGTCCACCCCACAGCTTTTATATAAAAATGTCCCATCACAATGTCCAACACACACAGACTTGTATATAAAATGTCCCTATCACATGTCCAACACCCAGACTTGTATATAAAATGTCCATCACACATGTCCAACACCAACAGACTTGTATATAAATGTCCCCATCACATGTCCACCCACAGACTGTATATAAAATGTCCCATCACATGTCCAACACCACAGACTTGAATATAAATGTCCATCACATGTCCAACACCACAACTTGTATATAAAATGTCCATCACATGATGTCCAACACCACAGACTTGTATATAAATGTCCCATCACATGTCCAACACCACAGACTTGTATATAAAATGTCCCATCACATGTCCAACACCACAGACTTGTATATAAAATGTCCATCACATGTCCAACACCACAGACTTGTATATAAAATGTCCCATCACATGTCCAACACCACAGACTTGTATATAAATGTCCCATCACATGTCCAACACCACAGACTTGTATATAAAATGTCCATCACATGTCCAACACCACAGACTTGTATATAAAATGTCCCCCAGTCCAACACCACAGACTGTATAAAATGTCCATCACATGTCCCAACACCACAGACTTTGTATATAAAGGTCCTCACATTTCCAACACCACAGACTTGTATATAAAATGTCCATCACATGTCCAACACCACAGACTTGTATATAAAATGTCCATCACATGTCCACACCACAGACTTGTATAAAAATGTCCCATCACATGTCCAACACCACAGACTTGTATAAAATGTCCCATCACATGTCCAACACCACAGACTTGTATATAAATGTCCATCACATGTCCAAAACACCACAGACTTGTATATAAAATGTCCATCACATGTCCAGCACCACAGACTTGTATATAAAATGTCCATCACATGTCCAACACCACAGACTTGTATATAAAATGTCCATCACATGTCCAACACCACAGACTTGTATATAAATGTCCCATCACATGTCCACACCACAGACTTGTATAATAAAATGTCCATCACATGTCCAACACCACAGACTTGTATATAAAATGTCCATCACATGTCCAACCCACAGACTTGTATAAAAATGTCCATCACATGTCCAACACCACAGACTTGTATATAAAATGTCCCATCACATTCCAGCACCACAGACTTGTATATAAATGTCCATCACATGTCCAACACCACAGACTTGTATATAAAATGTCCCATCACATGTCCAACACCACAGACTTGTATATACAATGTCCCATCACATGTCCAACACCACAGACTTGTATATAAAATGTCCATCACATGTCAACACCACAGACTTGTATATAAAATGTCCCATCACATGTCCAAGCAACCACAGACTTGTAATATAAATGTCCATCACATGTCAACACCACAGACTTGTATATAAAATGTCCATCACATGTCCAACCCACAGACTTGTATATAAAATGTCCCATCACATGTCCCACACCACAGACTTGTAATATAAAATGTCCATCACATGTCCAACACCACAGACTTGTATATAAAATGTCCATCACATGTCCAACACCACAGACTTGTATATAAAATGTCCCATCACATGTCCAACACCACAGACTTGTATATAATGTCATCACTTGTCCAACACCACAGACTGTATAAAAATGTCCATCACACTGCCAACACCACAGACTTGTATATAAATGTCCCATCACATGTCCCACACCACAGACTTGTATATAAAATGTCCATCACAGTCCAACACCCACCGACTTGTATATAAAATGTCCATCACATGTCCACACCACAGACTTGTATATAAAAATGTCCATCACATGTCCACACCACAGACTTGTAAAAAATTCCCACAATGTCCAACACCACAGACTTGTATATACAATGTCCATCACATGTCCAACACACAGACTTGTATATAAAATTCCCACACTGTCTCACACCCAGACTGGTAATAAATTCCATCACAGTCCCACACCACAGACTTGTATATAAAATTCCATCACATGTCCAACCACACCACAGACTTGTATAAAATGTCCTCACATGTCCAACCCCACAGACTTGTATATAAAATGCCCATCACATTCCAACACCACAGACTTGTATATAAAATGTCCCATCACACATGTCCAACACAACAGACTTGTATATAAAATGTCCATCACAATGTCCAACACCACAGACTTGTATATAAAATGTCCCCATCACATGTCCAAACACCACAGACTTGTATATAAAATGTCGCCATCACATGTCCAACACCCACAGACTTGTATCTAATGTCCCATCACATGTCCAACACCACAGACTGTATATAAATGTCCATCACATGTCCCACACCACAGACTTGTATATAAATGTCACCACATGTCCAACACCACAGAACTTGTATATAAAATGTCCCATCACCTTCCAACACCACAAGACTTGTATATAAAATGTCCATCACATGTCCAACACCACAGATTGTATAAAAATGTCCCATCACATGTCCAACACCAAGACTTGTATAAATTCCATCACATGTCCAACACCACAGACTTGTATATAAATGTCCCATCACATGTCCCACCACAGACTTTATATAAAATGTCCATCACCATGTCCAGCACCACAGACTTGTATATAAAATGTCCCATCACATGTCCAACACCACAGACTTGTATATAAAATGTCCATCACATGTCCAACCCACAGACTTGTATATAAAATGTCCATCACATGTCCAACACCACAGACTTGTATATAAAATGTCCATCACATGTCCAACACCACAGACTTGTATATAAAAGTCCATCACATGTCCAACACCACAGACTTGTATATAAAATGTCCATCACATGTCCAAGCACCACAGACTTGTATATAAACTGTCCATCACTTCCACACCCAAGACTTGTATATAAAATGTCCCATCACATGTCCAACACCACAGACTTGTATATAAATGTCCATCACATGTCCACACCACAGACTTATATAAAATGTCCATCACCATTCCAACACCACCACGACTTGTAATATAAAATGTCCATCACATGTCCAACACCACAGACTTGTATATAAGTCCCATCACATGTCCAACACCACAGACTTGTATATAAAATGTCCATCACATGTCCAACACCACAGACTTGTATATAAAATGTCCATCACATGTCCAGCACCACAGACTTGTATATAAAATGTCCCATCACATGTCCAGCACCACAGACTTGTATATAAAATGTCCATCACATGTCCAACACCACAGACTTGTATTAAAATGTCCATCACATGTCCAACACCACAGACTTGTATATAAAATGTCCATCACATGTCCACCACCACAGACTTGTATATAAAATGTCCATCACATGTCCAGCACCACAGCTTGTATATAAAATGTCCCATCCATGTCCACCCACAGACTTGTTATATAAAATGTCCCATCACATGTCCAACACCACAGACTTGTATATAAAATGTCCATCACATGTCCAACACCACAGACTTGTATATCAAATGTCCATCACATGTCCAACACCACAGACTTGTATATAAAATGTCCCATCACATGTCACACCACAGACTTGTATATAAAATGTCCCATCACATGTCCAACACCACAGACTTGTATATAAAATGTCCCATCACATGTCCAACACCACAGACTTGTATATAAAATGTCCCATCACATGTCCAACACCACAGACTTGTATATAACAATGTCCATCACATGTCCAACACCCACAGCACATTGTATATAAAAATGTCCCATCACATGTCCAACACCACGACTTGTATATAAAATGTCCCATCACATTCCAACACCAGACTGTATTAAAATGTCCCACACCATGTCCAACACCACAGACTTGTATTAAAATGTCCATCACATGTCCAACACCACAGACTTGTATATAAAATGTCCTCACATGTCCAACACCACAGACCTTGTATATAAATGTCCCATCACATGTCCAACACCAACACCGACTTGTATATAAAATGTCCATCACATGTCCCACCACAGACTTGTATAAAATGTCCATCCCATGTCCAACACCACAGACTTGTATATAAAAGTCCCCATCACACTGTCCAACACCACAAACTTGTATATAAAATGTCCATCACATGTCCAACACACCACAGACTTGTATATACAATGTCCCATCACATGTCCACACCACAGACTTGTATATAAATGTCCATCACATGTCCAACCCACGACTTGTATATAAAATGTCCCATCACATTCCAACACCCGACTTGTATATAAAATCCCATCACATGTCCAGCACCACAACTTGTATATAAATGTCCATCACATGTCCACACCACAGACTTGTATTAAAATGTCCCATCACATGTCCAACACCACAGACTTGTATATAAAATGTCCCATCACCTGTCCACACCACAACTTGTATATAAATGTCCCACATGTCCAACACCACAGACTTGTATATAAAATGTCCATCACATGTCCACACCCACAGACTTGTATATAAATGTCCATCACATGTCCAACACCACAGACTTGTATATAAAATGTCCCATCACATGTCCAACACCACAGACTTGTATATAAAATGTCCATCACATGTCCAACACCACAGACTTGTATAAAATGTCCATCACATGTCACCCACCAGACTTGTATATAAATGTCCCATCACATGTCCAACACCACAGACTTGTATATAAATGTCCCATCACATGTCCAACCCACAGACTTGTATATAAAATGTCCCATCACATGTCCAACACCACAGACTTGTATATAAAATGTCCCATCACATGTCCAACACCACAGACTTGTATATAAAATGTCCCATCACATGTCAACACCACAGACTTGTATATAAATATACCATGTCCTCACATGTCCAACACCACAACTTTATAAAAACTGTCCATCACATGTCCAGCACCACCGACTTGTATATAAAATGTCCCATCACATGTCCAACACCACAGACTTGTTATATACAAATTTCCCATCACATGTCCAACACCACAGCTTTATATGATTAAAATGGTCCATCACATGTCCACACCACAGACTGTATATAAAATGGTCCATCACATGTCCACACCACCGACTTGTATATAAAATGTCCATCACATGTCCACACACAGACTTGTATATAAAATGTCCATCACATGTCCAACACCACAGACTTGTATATAAAATGTCCCATCACATGTCCAGCACCACAGACTTGTATATAACAAATGTCCCACAATTTCCAACACCACACTTTATATAAAATGTCCAATCACATGTCCACCACCACAGACTTGTATATAAAATGTCCTCACATGTCAACACCACAGACTTGTATATAAAAGTCATCACATGTCATCCAACCACAGACTTGTATATAAAATGTCCATCACATGTCAACAACACAGACTTGTATATAAAAAATGTCCATCACATGTCCAACACCACAGACTTGTTAATAAATTGTCCCATCACATGTCCAACACCACCACAGACTTGTATATAAAATGTCCATCCATGTCCCAACACCACAGACTTGTATATAAAATGTCCATCACATGTCCAACCACAGCAACCTTGTATATAAAATGTCCCACACTGTCCCCACCACAGACTTGTAATATAAAATGTCCCATCACATGTCCAAAACCACAGACTTGTATAATAAATGTCCCATCACAGGTCCACACCACAGACTTGTATATAACATGTCCCATCACTTCCAACACCACAGACTTGTATTAATGTCCATCACATGTCCAACACCACAGACTTTTATAATAAAATGTCCATCACATGTCCCCACCACGACTTGTATATAAATGTCCATCACAATGTCCAGACACCACACGTTTAATATAAAATGTCCTCCACATGTCCAACACACAGACTTGTATATAAAATGTCCGCACATGTCCAACACCACAGACTTGTATATAAAATGTCCCATCACATGTCCAACCCCACAGACTTGTAATAAAAATGTCCATCACATGGTCCAACACCACAGACTTGTATATAAAAATGTCCCATCACAGTCACCACCACAGACTTGTATTAAAATGTCCATCACATGTCCAAACCAAAAAAAAACAACCACAGACGTTGTATATAACATGTCCCATCACATGTCCAACACCACACAGTACTTGTATATAAAATGTCCATCACATGTCCAACACCACAGACTTGTAATATAAATGTCCCATCACACTGTCCCAACACCACAGACTTGTATATAAAATGTCCTCACATGTCCAACACCAACAGACTTGTAATAAAAATGTCCCTCACATGTCCAACACCACAGACTTTATATAAAATGTCCATTCACTGTCCATGCACCCAGACTGTAATAAAATGTCTCCATCACGTCAACACCACAGACTTGTATATAAAATGTCGATCACATGTCCAACACCACAGACTTGTATATAAAATGTCCATCACATCTTCCAACACCACAGACTTGTATATAAAATGTCCCATCACATTCCAACACCCACAGACTTGTAATATACAAGGTCCCATCACATGTCCCAACAACCACAGACTTGTATATAAATGTCCATCACATGTCCACACCACAGACTTTATATAAAATGTCCATCACATGTCCAACACCACAACTTGTAATATAAAATGTCCCATCACAGTGTCCAACCACCACAGACTTGTATATAAAATGTCCATCAATGTCCCACACCACAGACTTGTATATAAAATGTCCCATCACATGTCCAGCACCACAGACTGTATATAAAATGTCCATCACATGTCCACAACCAGACCAATCTGTATATAAAATGTCCATCACATGTCCAACACCACAGACTTGTATATAAAATGTCCATCACATGTCCAACACCACAGACTTGTATATAAAATGTCCATCACATGTCCAACACCACAGACTTGTATATAAAATGCCCATCACATGTCCAACACCACAGACTTGTTATAAATGGTCCATCACATGTCCAACACCACAGACTTGTATATAAAATGTCCATCACATGTCACAACCCAAGACTTGTATAAAAATGTCCCATCACATGTCCCAACACCACAGACTTGTATAAAAAATGTCCACACATGTCCAACACCACAGACTTGTAATATAATGTCCATCACAGGTCCAACACCACAGACTTGTATATAAAATGTCCATCACATGTTCCAACACCCACAGACTTTGTATATAAAATGTCCATCACACTGTACCAGCCCCCAGACTTGTATATAAAATGTCCATCACATGTCCAACACCACAGACTTGTATATAAAATGTCCCATCACATGTCCAACACCACAGACTTGTATATAAAATGTCCATGCACAAATGTCCAGCCCCACAGACTTGTTATATAAATGTCCACCAGACATGTCCACACACGACTTGTATATAAAGGTCCTCACAATGTCCAACACCACAGACTTGTATATAAAAGTCCCATCAATGTCAACACACATCTTGTATATAAAGACCATCACATGTCCACACCCAGACTTGTATATAAAATGTCCCATCCATGTCCAACACCACAGACTTTATATGAAAAGTGTCCCATCACATGTCCAACACCACGACTTGTATATAAATGTCGCATCACATGTCCAACAACCCACAGACTTGTATATAAATGTCCATCACATGTCCAAACACCACAGACTTGTTATAAATGTCCCATCACATGTCCAACACCACAGACTTGTATATAACAATGTCCATCACCTGTCCCAGCACCACAGACTTGTATATAAAATGTCCCTCACATGTCCAACACCACAGACTTGTATATAAAATGTCCATCACATTCCAGCACCACAGACTTGTATATAAAAATGTCCATCACATGTCCAGCACCACAACTTGTATATAAATGGTCCCATCACATGTCCAAACACCACAGACTTGTAATTAAAATGTCCCATCACATGTCCAGCACCAACAGACTTGTATACCAAATCGTCCATCACATGTCCAACAACCACAGACTGTATATAAACATGTCGCATCACATGTCCAACACCACAGACTTGTATATAAATGTCCATCACATGTCCAACACCACAGACTTGTAATAAAATGTCCCATCACTGTCCACACCACAGACTTGTATATAAAATGTCCCTCACAGGTCCCCACCACAACTTGTATATAAAATGTCCCATCACATGTCCAACACCACAGACTTGTATATAAAATGTCCATCACAACTTTCGCCAACACCACAGACTTGTATAACATGAATGTCCCCATCACATGTCCACACCACAGACTTGTATTAAAATGTCCATCACATGTCCAACACCACAGACTTGTATATAGATGTCCATCACATGTCCAGCCCACAGACTTGTATATAAATGTCCATCACATGTCCAACACAGACTTGATAAAATGTCCATCACATGTCACACCACAAGACTTTGTATATTAAAATGTCCCATCCACATGTCCAACACCACAGACTTGTATATTAAAATTGCCATCACATGTCACAACACCACAGACTTGTATATTAAAATGTCCTCACATGTCCAACACCACAGACTTGTATATAAATGTCCATCACTGTCCAACACCACAGACTTGTATATACAAATGTCCCATCACTGTCCAACCCACAGACTTGTATATAAAATGTTCCATCCATGTCCAACACCACAGACTTGTAATAAAATGTCCCATCACATGTCCAACACCACAGACTTGTATATAAAATGTCCCATCACATGTCCACCCACAGACGTATATAAAATGTCCCACACATGTCCAGCACCACAGACTTGTATATAAAAATGTCCATCCATGTCCAACACCACAGACTTGTATATAAAATGTCCCACACATGGCCAACACCACAGACTTTATATAAATGTCCATCACATGTCCAACCCACAGACTTGTATATAAAAGTCCATCACATGTCCACACCACAGACTGTATATAAAAGTCATCACATGTCCCAACACCACAGACTTGTAATAAAATGTCCATCACATGTCCAACACCACAGACTTATATAAAATGTCCATCAACCAGTCCAACACCACACACTTGTATATAAATGTCCCACAGTCCCAACCACAGACTTGTAATAAAATGTCCATCACATGTCCACACCACAGACTTGTATATAAAATGTCCATCACATGTCCACACCACAGACTTGTATATAAAATGTCCATCACATGTCCAACACCACAACTTGATATAAAATGTCCATCACATGTCCAACACCACAGACTTGATATAAAATGTCCATCACATGTCCAACCCACAGACTTGTATATAAAAATGTCCATCACATGTTCCAAACACCACAGACTTGTATATAAAATGTCCCCATCACAGTGCCAACACCACAGACTTGTATATAAAATGCCATCACATGTCCAACACCACAGACTTGTATATTAACAATGTCCACATCATCATGTCCAACACCACAGACTTGTATATAAATGTCATCACAAATGTCCAACAGCACAGACTTGTATATAAAATGTCCATCACAGTCCAACACCACAGACTTGTATATAAATGTCCATCACATGTCCAACACCACAACTTGTTATAAAATGTCCCATCACATTCCAACACCACAGACTTGTATAGAAAATGTCCAATCACATGTCCAAGCACCCCCACCACTTGTATTAAATGTGCATCACATGTCCCACACCACAGACTTGTATATAAATGTCCCATCACATGTCCAACCCACAGACTTGTATATAAAATGTCATCACATGTCCACACACAGACTTGTATATAAAAGTCCATCCATGTCCACACCACAGACTTGTATATAAAATGTCCCATCACATTGTTTTTCCCCCACACGACATAGTGTAAAATGTCCATCACATGGTCCAACCACACAGATTGTATATAAAATGTCCATACACATGTCCAACACCACAGACTTGATATAAAATGTCCATCACTGTCCACCCACAGATTGTATATAAAATGTCCCCATCACATGTCCAGCACCACAGACTTGTATATAAAATGTCCATCACATGTCCAACACCACAGACTTGTATATAAAATGTCCCATCACATGTCCAACACCACAGACTTGTATATAAAATGTCCATCACATGTCCCAACACACAGACTTGTATATAAAATGTCCATCACATGTCCAACACCACAGACTTGTATATAAAATGTCCATCACATGTCCAGCACCACAGACTTGTATATAAAATGTCCATCACATGTCCAACACCACAGACTTGTATATAAAATGGCCCATCACATGTCCAACACCACAGACTTGTATATAAAATGTCCATCACATGTCCAACACCACAGACTTGTATATTAAAATGTCCCATCACATGTCCAACACCACAGACTGTATATAAAATGTCCCTCACAGTCCACACCACAGACTTGGTATATAAATGTCCCATCACATGTCCAACACCACAGACTTGTATATAAAATGTCCCATCACATGTCCACACCACAGACTTGTTATATAAAATGTCCATCACATTGTCCAACACACAGACTTGTATATAAAAATGTCCCATCACATGTCCAACACCACAGACTTGTATATAAAATGTCCCATCACATGTCCAACACCACAGACGTATATAAAATGTCCATCACATGTCAACCCACAGACTGATAAAATGTCTCCATCGTCCACACCACAGACTTGTATATCAAACTGGACCATCACATGTCCAACAACCACAGACTTGTATATAAAATGTCCCTCACATGTCCAACACCACAGTACCTGTATAGAAAATGTCATCACATGTCCAGCACCACAGACTTGTATATAAAATGTCCCATCACATGTCCAACACCCACAGACTTGTATATAAAATGTCCATCGCCACAGTCCAACACCACAGACTTGTAATTCAAAGTCCCACACATGTCAACACCCACAGACTTGTATATAAAATGTCCATCACTGTCCAACACACAGACTGTAGTATATAAAATGTCCATCACATGTCCAACCACCACAGACTTGTATAATAAAACAGTCCCATACATCAACACCACAGACTTTATATAAATGTCCATCACATGTCCAACACCAACATACTTGTATATAAAATGTCCATCACATGTCCAACACCACAGACTGTATATAAAAGTCCATCACATGTCCACACACAGACTTTTATAAAATGTCATCACATGTCCACACACACAGACTTGTATATAAAATGTCCAACATGTCCAACACCACAGACTTGTATATAAAATGTCCATCACATGTCCAACACCACAGACTTGTATATAAAATGTCCATCACATGTCCAGCACCACAGACTTGGGATATAAAATTGTCCATCACATGTCAACCCACACTTGTATATAAAATGTCCATCACATGTCCACACCACATACTGTATATAAAATTTCCATCACATGTCCAACACCACAGCTTGTATATAAATGTCCATCACATGTCCACACCACAACTTGTATATAAATGTCCATCACATGTCCAACACACAGATGTTTATAAAATGTCCCATCCCATGGCCAACACCACAGATTGTATAAAATGTCCATCACAGTCAACACACAGGATTGATACATGACAAACCATGGAATCACTGTCCGATTGACATGTCAATGTCCACAGTGTTTTATGGTTGGCATAGTGTGCCACTACAAAACCACACGACTTGTAATATAAAATGTCCCATCACATGTCCAACACCACAGACTTGTATTAAAATGTCCCATCACATGTCCACACCACAGACTTTGTATATAAATGTCCTCACATGTCCAACACCACAGACTTGTATATAAAATGTCCATCACATGTCCAACACCACAGACTGGTTATATAAATGTCCACACAATGTCCAACCCCACAGACTTGTATATTAAAATGTCCATCACTATGTCCAACACCACAGACCTTGTATAGTAAAGTCCATCACATGTCCAGCACCACAGACTTGTATATAAATGTCCATCACATGGTCCAACACTCACAGAACTGTATATAAAATGTCCATCACATGTCCAACACCACAGACTTGTATTAAAAAAATGGCCATCACATGTCCAAACACCACAGACTTGTATATAAAATGTCCCATCACAGTTCCAGCACCACAGACTTGTATAAAATGTCCATCACATGTCCAACACCACAGACTTGTTTAGAAAATGTCCATCACATGTCCAACACCACAGACTTGTATATAAAATGTCCCATCACATGTCCAGCACCACAGACTTGTATATAAAATGTCCATCACATGTCCAGCACCACAGACTTGTATATAAAATGTCCATCACATGTCCAACACACACCAAGACAGTATATAAATGTCCATCACATGTCCAACACCAACAGACTTGTATATAAAATGTCCATCACATGTCCAACACCACAGACTTGATATAAAAATGTCCATCACATGTCCAACACCACAGACTTGGTATCTAAAAGTGTCCTCATTCCACATGTCCAGCACCACAGACTTGATATAAATGTCCATCACATGTCCACACACCACAGACTTGTATATAAACTGTCCATCACATGTCCAACACCACAGACTTGTATATAAAATGTCCCATCACATGTCCAACACCCAGACTTGTATATAAAATGTCCATCACATGTCCAACACCACAGACTTGTATATAAAATGTCCCATCACATGTCCAACACCACAGACTTGTATATAAAATGTCCATCACATGTCCAACACCACAGACTTGTATATAAATGTCCATCACATGTCCACACACCACAGACTTGTATATGAAAATGTCCACACATGTCCCACACCACAGACTTTATATAAAATGTCCATCACATGTCCAGCACCACAGACTTGTATATAAAGTCCCATCACAGGTCCAACACCACAGACTTGTATATAAAATGTCCCATCACCTGTTTTGTAGCCCAAAAACAGAAAGCCCACAGACTTGTATATAAAATGTCCCATCAACAATGTCCATCAACCACAGACTTGTATATAATGTCCCATCACATGTCCAACACCACACTTGTTATAAAATGTCCATCACATGTCCAACACACCGAACTTGTATATAAATGTCCATCACATGTCCAAACACCACAGACTTGTATATAAAATGTCCATTCATGCATGTCCAACACCACAGACTTGTATATAAAAATGTCCATCAGTCCAACACCCGACTTGTATAAAAGTCCATCACATGTCCAACACCACAGACTTGTATATAAAATGTCCATCACATGTCAACACCACAGACTTGTATATAAAATGTCCATCACATGTCCAACACCACAGACTTGTATATAAATGTCCATCACATGTCCAACACCACCAGCTTGTATATAAAATGTCCATCACCATGTCCAGCACACAGACTTTATATAAAATGTCCCCTCACATGTCCAACACCACAGACTTGTATATAAAATGCTCCCATCACATGTCCAGACACAGCCCAGGACCTTGTATATAAAATGTCCATCAATGTCCACACCACAGACTTGTATAAAATGTCCCTCACATGTCAACACCACAGACTTGTATATAAATGTCCCATCACATGTCCAACACCACAGAATTATATAGTCCATCACATGTCCAACACCACGATTGTATATAAAATGTCCATCACATGTCCAACACCCACAGACTTGTATAATAAATGTCCCATCAACATGCCAACACCACAGACTTGTATATAAAATGTCCATCACATGTCCAACACCACAGACTTGTATATAAAATGTCCATCACATGTCCAGCACCACAGACTTGTATATAAAATGTCCATCACATGTCCAACACCCTCCAAACTTGTTCATATACAAAATTTCCCATCACAGGTCCAACACCACATACTGTATATAAATGTCCATCACATGTCCAGCAACCACAGACTTGTATAAAAATGTCCCATCACATGTCCACACCCACAGACTTGTATATAAAATGTCCATCACATGTCAGCACCACAGACTTGTAATAAAATGTCCTCACATGTCAGCCCCAGCTTGTATATAAAATGTCCATCCATGTCCAACATCCACAGCTTGTATAATAAAAATGTTCCCATCACATGTCCAAACACCACAGACTTGTAATTCAAATGTCCATCCATGTCCAACCCACAACTTTATATAAATTCCCATCAATGTCCAACCACAGACTGTATATAACTGCCATACACATGTCCCACAGCACCGACTTGTATAAAATGTCCCATCCACAGTCCAACACCACAGACTTGTAATTAAAATGTCCATCACCTGTCCAACACCAACCACAGACTTGTATATAAATGTCCATCAACTGTCCAACACCACAGACTTGTATATAAAATGTGTCCATCACATGTCCAACACCCAGACTGTGTATTATAAAAGTCCCATGCGACATGTCCATCACCACAACTTATATAAATGTCCATCACATGTCCAACACCACAGACTTGTATATAAAATTCCATCACATGTCCAGCACACAGACTTGTCTATAAATGTCCATCACATGTCAACACCACAACTTGTATATAAAATGTCCAATCATCATGTCCAACACACTAGACTTGTATATAAATGTCCCATCACCATCACGTCCCAACACCCACAGACTTGTATATAATTGTCATCACATGTCCAACACCACAGGACTTGTATATAAAATTCGCATCACATGTCACCACACAGCCTAGAGACAGGAACTGCTATATAAATATGTCCTCACGAGTGCTCCAACACCACAGACTTGTTATAATCATCAATGTACACTGACTATATAAAGCATGGCACGCTCCACACCACAGATCTGTATACTAAAATTGTCCAATGAACATGTCCAACACACACAGACTTGTATATAAAATGTCCTACACACCATGTCCACACCACAGACTTGTATATAAAATGTCCCACACATGTCAACACACCACAGACTTGTATAAAAAGTCCATCACATGTCACAACCCACGACTGTATATAAAAGTCCCCATCAACAATGTCCAACACCACACGACGTTATATAATTGTCCATCCATTCCAACACACAGACTTGTATTATAAAAAGCTCCATCACTCACAATGTTATATGTCCATACAGTCCAACACCGACTTGTATATGAAAATGTCCATCAACATGTCCAACACCAAGCAGATCTCGTGAACCCAATCCCCCAAAAGCCATTCTACATGCTCCAACACCACAATACTATTAATAGAATGTCCCTACACCGCCATATTGTACCCCGCACCACAGACTTAGTTATACAATGTCCCATCAACACTCCACATGCATCAGTATAGTTATAAAATGTCGTCATCACATGCGCAACACCACAGACTTGTTATTTATTAAATGTACTCATACACGCCAACACCAATGACTGGTCCTATCCTAAAAATGTCTCAGTTCACCTTGTTCCAAACACCACAGACTTCTGTATATAAAATAGTCCCATCACATGTTTTTGAACCACACCACAGCGTGCCCATTCTGATAAAATTCCCATCAATGTCAATCACCACAACTTGTTATAACCCCAACCCATCACACACATGCACCCCCGAGCTTATATAAAATGTCCCATCACAATGTCCAACACCACGACTTGTATCTAAAATGTCCCATCCATGTCCAACACCACATACTTGTATATAAAATGGTCCCATCCCATGTCCAACACCACGTACTTGTTATAAATTTCCATCACATGTCCCAACCACAGACTGTATATAAAATGTCCCATCACAATTTCCAACACCACAGACCTTGTATCTAAAAATGTCCCATCACATGTCGCAACCATCCACAGACTTGTATATAAAATGTCCATCCCATGTCCACACCCACAGACTTGTAA
>JAACNH010000891.1:0-25596 GCA_019447015.1 Hymenochirus boettgeri | reverse complement strand
TGCCTGGCGGGGCCACCGGGGCTTGCCTCTGCCCGGCCGCTTCCGCGTCTAGCCCCCCGTTCTCCTCGCTCCTTCGGTGCCGTGCCTGGTGCCCTTGACCTCTGCCGGCCACACAGCCCCCCCACTTCCCCCCGTTCCGTCCCACCTTCCTCGGGGCCTGGCGCGCCAGAGCCTACCGCCAACACCCCGCACCACTGCAACCAACCAACCCCGCTCTCTCCCCGGACCGCCTACTCGGTGCTGGCGGGGCTCCCGTTCACACTGCCCCCGGGCCCGGCTTCCCCCCCACGGTTCTCCCCCCCCTCCCGGACAACGAAGAGCCAACCTGCCTAGACAGCGGTCGACATGGCGGGGCCCCTGACTGCCCTCAGGGCCTTGAATCTGCAGGCAGATAACCAAAGTCTAACTCCCACTTCCTACGGTGTGAAGGCGGGAGGCTGCCTATGCCGGCCGCTTCCCCCACCACCCCCAGGATCGTAATAGCTCCGATCCCCGAGCAGTCGCCGCTGGCGGGAAGGCACGGACGCATTGGCGCACACCCAGACCGTGAGGACTCTGCAGCGGCAGCTTAAACCCGTTATACCTAACTCATGGACGTCGGGCGAATGGAGAGGATGACCCCAAAGTGGATGCAGCACGAAGGGAACATAGAGATACAGCATAGTATCCGCTTGACTAAATAGCCAATAACAGGTGAATGGAGGGGCTTGACTATGCAGGCGATTAAAACAAGTTATAACTAAATTAATAAGGTGAATGGAGGGGCTTGAATATGCAGGCAGATAAACAAGTTATAACTAAAATAAGGTGAATGGAGGGGCTTGACTATGCAGGCAGATTACAACAAGATATACTAGATTAAAGGTGAAGGAGGGGCCTTGATATGCAGGCAGATTATTAAACATGTATAACTAAATTAATAAGGTGAATGGAGGGGCTTGACTTGCAGGCAGATTAAACAAGTTATAACTAGTATAAAAGGATGAAGGGAGGCCTTGTATGCAGGCCGATTAACAAGTTATAACTAAATTAATAGGGATGGAGGGCTTGAATATGCAGCAGAGATAAAACAAGTTATAACTAAATATAAGGTGAATGGAGGGCTTGACTATGCAGGCAGATTAAACAACGTTATACTAATTAATAAGGTGAATGGAGGGGCTTGAATATGCAGGCAGATTAGACCAGTTATAACTAGATTAATAAGGGGAATGGAGGGGCTTGACTATGCAGGCAGATTAAACAAGTTATAACTAAATTAATAAGGGGAATGGAGAGGCTTGAATATGCAAGCAGATAAAACAAGTTATAACTAAATTAATAAGGTGAATGGAGGGGCTTGACTATGCAGGCAGATTAAACAAGTTATAACTAAATTAATAAGGTGAATGGAGGGGCTTGAATTATGCAGGCAGATTTTAACAGAAAGTTATAACTAATAAATGGGAATGGAGGGGGCTTTTGAATATGACAGGCAGAGTAAAACAACGTTATAACTAATTAATAAGGGTGAATGGAGGGCCTTGACTATGCAAGGCAGATTAAACAAGTTATAACTAAAGTTAATAAGTAATGGAGGGGCTTGACTATGCCGGCAGATTAACAACAGTTATAACTAAATTATAAGGTGGAATGGAGAGGGCCGAATGCAGCGAGATTAAAACAAGTTATAACTAAATATAAGGGGAATGGAGGGGCTTGACTATGCAGGCAGAAAATAAACAAGTTATAACTAATTAATAAGGTGAATGGAGGGGCTGATATGCAGGCAGATTGAACAAGTTATAACTAATTAATAAGGTGAATGGAGGGCCTTGACTATGCAGGCAGATTAAACAAGTTATAACTAAATTAATAAGGGGAATGGAGAGGCTTGAATATGCAGGCAGATTAAACAAAGTTATAACTAAATTAATAAGGTGAATGGAGGGGCTTGAATATGCAGGCAGATTAGACCAGTTATAACTAGATTAATAAGGGGAATGGAGGGCCTTGACTATGCAGGCAGATTAAACAAGTTATAACTAAATTAATAAGGTGAATGGAGGGCCTTGACAATGCAGGCAGATTAAACAAGTTATAACTAAATTAATAAGGGGAATGGATGGGCTTGACTATGCAGGCAGATTAAACAAGTTATAAGTAAACGAATAAGGGGAATGGAGAGGCTTGACTATGCAGGCAGATTAGACAAGTTATAACTAAATTAATAAGGTGAATGGAGGGTCTTGACTATGCAGGCAGATTAAACAAGTTATAACTAAATTAATAAGGTGAATGGAGGGCCTTGACAATGCAGGCAGATTAAACAAGTTATAACTAAATTAATAAGGGGAATGGATGGGTTTGACTATGCAGGCAGATTAAACAAGTTATAAGTAAACGAATAAGGGGAATGGAGAGGCTTGACTATGCAGGCAGATTAGACAAGTTATAACTAAATTAATAAGGGGAATGGAGGGGCTTGAATATGCAGGCAGATTAGACAAGTTAGGGCTGTTTACATTGGAGAAGCGACATTTGCGTGGGGACATGATAACCTTATACAAATATATTATGGGCCATACAATGAACTCTCTGGTGCATTGTTGATTCCTATTGATAATAAAGTACATTAGTGTATTACAACACACAGTAACCCTTCCAATACTTTCCCCCTGTATCTGTCCCTTGTTACCGCTATACGATGCTGTGCACGGAAATCTGATACAATGGAACGAATCCCATTCTATTTCTGTTTCTTGTCAGTGTTTTTCGGAATGTTCTTGAAATGCAGATCAAAGGTTTTGCAACCAAATTATTAGTCAATGGTTTTGTAGACTTGTTAAATCCCTTTGATCATCTTCAAACAAGAGCTGGGGGGCATTTTATATCAAGAATAAGAATATAAAAAGTGTTTTTACTACATTTTCAGCCTGTGTTTATAATGGAAAGACGTATTCCCATGGAGAAGTCTGGCATCCGGTTTTCCGAAACTTTGGCCCTTTCCCGTGTGTATTGTGCACATGCAAAGATGGTACCCAAAATTGTCAACGACTCATCTGTCCAGAAGAATATCCCTGTGACTATCCGGAGAAGGTGGAAGGAAAATGCTGTAAAGTTTGTAATGGTGAGTTTACTGTCCTGCCTTCCGTTCAGACCTTATTTCATTCGTCCTCAAGCCCTTCCTAATGTGAGACTTCTCAATGTGATATTGTGTGATTGGCTGATTGTTCCAATAATAATTGTAACACTAGAAAAGTTACCATCAGGTCCAGTAGATTATTGTATTGTATATATTGTGTAAAGGTATCGCAATGTATCTTCAGTTGGCCCCCTTATCAGTTGAGTTTTAATGACATTTGTGCAGAATGAAAACTTGTGAAATTGCCATAACAAATAATTTAATATGGCCGCTGTAGGTTCTGCTCTACCTCTTCCAACCAAGATCCTCTGATGTCCGTAATGAATTCAGTCCTGCCCAGTCTATACAGACATCACCAGCCACAGAGGACTATGGGAAATAGGAACAGAGGAGGCATTATTGACATAGGGATGTTTTAGACGTCCAGGTCCTAATTACATGCTCAGTTCTTCTTTAATTTGTTTCCCCTTTCAGATGAAAAGACAATGGCCACAGATGATGTCGGAACAAACCGGTGTGGAAAGAACTCAAACCGGATCCTGGTCTACATGTATATGTCACCCGGGAACCGAGGGAACCAAAGGGAAAACACGAGGAAAATTGCCATAGAGAAAGAGGCCTCAGAGGATGTGGAGATTTATGTTTGGAAAATGGTTAAAGGTAAGTTCTAGACCCAGGTCCTAAGGAGGTTAAGAAAAGATTAGTTGGAAAAGACTCTACAAGATGGATTGTTTCTGTGAAGCAAATCTATACAGTGGAAACCTACTAGCAAGTCTTTACAAGGGGGCCCTACAGCCCTAATAGCAAGTCTATACAATGGGGCCCTACAGCCTTACTAGCAAGTCTATACAATGGGGTCCTACAGCTTTACTAGCAATTTTATACAATGGGACCCTACAGCCCTACTAGAAAGTCTATACAATGGGACCCTACAGCCCTTTTAGTAAGTCTATACAATGGGGCCCTACTAGAAAGTCCATACAATGGGACCCTACAGCCCTACTAGCAAGTCTATATAATGGGGCCCTACAGCCCTACTAGAAAGTCTATACAATGGGGCCCTACAGCCCTACTAGAAAGTCTATACAATGGGGTCCTACAGCCCTACTAGTTATTGTAATGTAACTTTAAACTACATCAAATACAATATACACTGTGAGGTACATAAAACATGGGTAATTACAACTTAAGTCCAACATTTAGAACACAGGTGCACCACTATCATGAAAGGTTTAAGAACCACTGCATTGGATCAGAGTCCCGGGCAGGATCTCCATTGGCGAGGGTGGGAGACCACTAATGACAGTTGCTGTAGATATTTAAACAGATCTGTTTGACTAATGCTCTGATCCAATCCTATACAGGAATCTTTCACCTGATCCAGATTAAGAAGGTTGGAAAGGAAGACTTCAAACAGGAGGCAGAGCATTTCCGATTGGTCACCAGAACAAGTGAAGGTTC
Organism: Hymenochirus boettgeri; assembly: GCA_019447015.1. Lineage (NCBI taxonomy): Eukaryota > Metazoa > Chordata > Amphibia > Anura > Pipidae > Hymenochirus > Hymenochirus boettgeri. Next base: position 21,011 of record JAACNH010000891.1, on the reverse strand, counting down.
GTTACCCCATACTAGCAAGTCTAAACAATGAGGCCCTACTGGCAAGTCTATACAATGGGACCCTACAGCCCTACTAGAAAGTCTATACAATGGGACCCTACAGCCCTACTAGCAAGTCTATACAATGGACCCTACAGCCCTACTAGCAAGTCTATACAATGGGGCCCTACAGCCCTACTAGAAAGTCTATACAATGGGACCCTACAGCCCTACTAGAAAGTCTATACAATGGGATCCTACAGCCCTACTAGAAAGTCTATACAATGGGACCCTACAGTCCTACTAGAAAGTCTATACAATGGACCCTACAGTCCTACTAGAAAGTCTATACAATGGGACCCTACAGTCCTACTAGAAAGTCTATACAATGGGACCCTACAGCCCTACTAGAAAGTCTATACAATGGGATCCTACAGCCCTACTAGAAAGTCTATACAATGGGATCCTACAGCCCTACTAGAAAGTCTATACAATGGGACCCTACAGCCCTACTAGAAAGTCTATACAATGGACCCTACAGCCCTACTAGCAAGTCTATACATGGGGCCCATACAAGCCCTACTAGAAAGGCGATACAATGGGACCCTACAGCCCTACTAAATCTATACAATGGGACCCTACAACCCCACTCGAAACTATACAGGCCCTACAGCGCAGACAAGGAAGCCACACGTCCACGAGAAATGGGCTAGCAAGGGACCCTACAGCTCCTACTAGAAAGTCTATAACAAGGGACCCTACAGTCCTACTAGCAAGTCTATACAATGGACCCTACAGCCCTACTAGCAAGTCTATCACAATGGGCACCCTACAGTCCTCCTAGAAAGTCCTATACAATTGGACCCTCAAGCCCTACTAGAGTCTATCAATGGGACCCTACAGCCCTACTAGAAGTCTATACAATGGATCCTACGCCCTACTAGAAAGTCTATACAATGGACCCTACAGCCCTACTAGCAAGTACCTATACAATGGGACCCTACAGTCCTACTAAGAAAGTCTATACAATGGACCTACACAAGCCCGTACTAAAAGTCTATACAATGGGACCCTACAGTCTACTACAAGTCTCTACAATGGACCCTACAAGCCCTACTAGCAAAGTCATACAATGGGTCCCTACAGTCCTACTACGAAGTCTATAACAATTGGACCCTACAAGCCCTACTAGAAGTCTATACATGGGCCCTACAGCCCTACTAGAAATTCTATACATGGGACCTACAGTCCTACTAGAAGTCTATACAATGGACCCTACAGCCCTACTAGCAAGTCTATAACAATGGGACCCTACAGTCTACTAGAAAGTCCTATACAATGGGACCCTAACAGCCCTACTAGAAAGTCTATACAATGGGACCCTACGCCCTAACAAAGTCTATACAATGGGCCCTACACGCCCTACTACAAGTCTATACAATGGGGCCCTACGTCCTACTAGAAAGTATCTATACAATTGGACCCTAACAGCCCTACTAGAAAGTCCTATACAATGGGACCCTCACAGCCCTACTAAAATCTATACAATGGGACCTACAAGCCCTACTAGAAAGTCTATACATGGACCCTACAAAGCCCTACTAGCAAATCTATACAATGGGACCCTACAGTCCTACTGATAAGTCATATACAATGGACCCATACAGTCCACTAGAAAGTCTATACAATGGGACCCTACAGCCCTACTAGAAAAGTGCTTACAATTGGACCCTACAAGCCCTACTAGAACAGTCTACTACAATGGGACCCTACAGCCCTCTAGAAAGTCTTACAATGGGGGGGGGGAATTTGGAATGGGAAGACGCAGGGAAACAAAAAATGCATGTGGGGGAGAGAACATGGTCCCTGCTGCCCCGTCTTCGGTCCGCCCCCTTGCGCCCTTTAACCACCGCTTGGCCTCCGCTTTCCCTGTTCTCATTTGCGGCTGCCCTCCTCCGTGTGCGTTTCCTTCTTCCCTTTTTTTCCTTTTCTATTTTCTTTTCTCCTTTCATTTTCCCTTCCCTTTGACTGTCCTTTTCTTTTCCCTTTTTCCCTTGCTTGTGTTTCTGTTTCTTCTTCGCTTTTCTTCCTTCTTTTTTTTGGGTCCCCCTTGCTTCCTCCTTCTTTTCCTTTTCCTCCTTTTCTCTTTAGTCTCCCTTTTCCCCCTTCCTCTTTTCACCTTTATTTTTTCCCTTTTTTGCTTCCACTTTTTTGTTTTTCCCCCTTTGCCATCCCTTTTTGTTTTCCACCCCCCTCCTCTCCCTTCTCTCCCCTTTCTTCCCCCCCTTTTTTCCCCTGCCTTCGCGTCTTTCCCTTTTTCCTTTGGGTCTTTTCCTTCTTTTTTTCCCTTTTACTTTTGCTTCCTTTTATTGTCCCTTTTCCTATCTGTTGTGTTTTCCTTTTTCCTTCCTTTTATTTTTTTTTTTTTTCCCGTTTTTTTTTCCTTTTTCTTTCATACCCGTCTTCCCCCCCCTTTCTCCTCCTTTCCCTTTTCTTTCCCTTTTCCTTTCTCGTCCCTTTTTCTCTCCTTTTTCCTTATTTATCTTTTTTGTTTTTCTTTCTTCTTTTCTTTTTTGTTTTTTTTCCCCTGTCACTCCTTCCCTTTCCCCTCTTGTCTTCCCCCCTCCCCCCCCCCCGTCCTCCCTTTTCCCCCTTTTCTTCTTTTCCCCCTTCCCCAAAACCCGCCTTTTCCCCTCTTGCTCTCCCCCTCCCCTCTCTCCCCTTCTCTCCCCCTTTTTCCCCCTCCCTCCCCCTCGCCCGTCTCTCCCCTTTCTTTCCTCGCCTCCTCTCCCTTCTCTCCTTTTCCCCCTCCCGCCCCCCCTCCTCCCCCTTCTCTCGCCCTTTCCCCTCCCCTCCCTCCATCCTCCCTTCTTACAATGGGACCCTACAGCCCTACTAGAAAGTCTAATACCAATTGGACCCTACAGCCACTAGATAACAAGTCTATACAATGGACCCTACAGTCCTACTAGCAAGTCTATACAATGGGACCCTACAGCCCTACTGAGAAGTCTATACAATGGGACCCTACAGCCCTACTAGAAAGTCTATACAATGGGACCCTACAGTCCTACTAGAACGTCTATACAATGGACCCTACAGCCCTACTAGAAAGTCTAATACAATGGACCCTACAGCTACAGAAATCTATCAATGGACCCTACAGCCCTAATAACAAGTCCTATACAATGGGAGACCTACAGCCCTACTAAAAGTACTATACAATGGACCCTACAGCCTAATAACAAGTCTATACAATGGGACCCTACAGTCCCTCATAAAGTCTATACAATGGGACCTACAGCCCTACTAGAAAGTCTATACAATGGGACCCTAACATCCTATGCAAGTCTATACAATGGGACCCTACAGCCACTACTAGAAAGTCTATACAATGGACCCTACAGCCTACTAGTCAAAGTCTACTACAATGGGACCCTACAGCCCTACTAGCAAGTCTATACAATGGGGCCCTACAGCCCTATCTAGCAGTCTATACCAATGGGACCTACAGCCCTATGGCAAGTCTATACAATGGACCCTACCCTACTAGAAAGTCTATACAATGGGATCCCTAACAGCCCCTAGAATGTCTATACAATGGGGACCTACGTCCTACTGGCAAGTCTATACAGTGGACCCTACAGTCTACTAGAAATTCTATACAATGGGGACCCTACACCCTACTAGAAAGTCTATACAATGGGACTCCTACACCCTACTGCAAGTCTATACAAATGGACCCTCACAGTCCTACTAGAAAGTCTTATACAATGGACCCTACAGCCCTACTAGAAGTCTATACAATGGGCCCTACAGCCCTACTAGAATTCTATACAATGGACCCTACAGTCCTACTAGAAAGTCATAACATGGCCCTACACCCTACTAAAGTCTATACAATGGACCCTACAGTCCTACCTAGCAAGCTCTATACAATGGACCTACAGTCCTACTAGAAAGTTATACAATGGGACCCTACAGCCTACTAGAAACGCATCATATACACATCACATACACAGGTATTCTATTGTAGTAGGAAGGGCTGTATGTCTATGAATACTGTAATGTACTGTGAATACCTAGTCTGTGAATGACCGTATGTTTTGAATGACCGTATGTCCTATGAATGACGTATGTCTAATGAATGACCTATTCTATGAATGACTGTATGTTTATGAATGACTGTATGTCTATGAATGACTGTATGTCTATGATGACTGTATGTTGAATGACTTGTATTCCATGAATGACTGTACTTGAATGACGTATGTCTGTAATGACTGATATGTTTATGAATGACGAATGTCTGTGAATGATGTATGTTTGAATGACTGTATGTCTATGAATGACTGTAATGTTTATGAATGACTGTATGTCTATGAATGACTGATGTCATGAATGACTGTATGTTTATGAATGACTAGTCTATGAATGACTGTATGTCTATAATGACTGTTGTTTATGAATACTGTATGTCTACTAAATGACTGTATGTTTGAATGACTGTGATGTTTTAGGAATGACTGTAGGTCTATGAATGACCGTATGTTTATGAATGACTGTTGTCTATGAAGACTGTGTTTGTCTATGAATGACTGTATGTCATGAATGACTGTATGTTTATGAATGACTGTAATGTCTATGAATGACTGTATGTTTTGAATGACTGTATGGTCTATGAATGACAGTATGTTTATGAAGGACTGTATGTCTATGAATGACTGGGTATGTCTATAATGACTGTATATCCTATGAATGACCGTATGTCTATGAATGACTGTATGTTCATGAATGACTGTAATGTCTATGAATGACTGTATGTTTATGATGACTGTATGTCTGAATGACTGTAGGTTTTATGAATGACTATGTCTATGAATGGTATGTTATGAATGACTGTATGTTTATGAATGACTGTATGTCTATATACTGTAATGTTGTGAATGACTGTATTTCTATGAATGACTGTATGTCTATGAATGACTGTATGTTTATAGATGACTTATCTTTATGAATGACTGTATGTGTATGACTGACTTATGTTTAGAATGACTGTAGTTTATGAATGACTGTAATGTCTATGAATGACTGTATGTCTGTGATGACTGTATGTTTAGGAATGACTGTATGTCTATGAATGACGTATGTTTATGAATGACTGTATGTCTATAATCTGTTATTTGTTTATGAATGACTGTATGTCTTGAATGACTGTATTGTTTATGAATGACTGTATGTTTATGAATGACATGTATTCTAAGGACTATGTTTTGAATGACTGTATGTCTATGAATGACTGTATGTTTATGAAATGACTGTATGTTTTATGAATGACTGATGTTTCTGAATGACTGTATGTCTATGAATGACTGATTTTTTATGAATGACTGTATGTCTATGAATGACAGTATGTTTATGAATGACTGTATGTCTATGAATGACTGTGTATGTCAATGAATGACTGTATGTCTGTTGAATGTGACTGTATGTCTATAATGACTGACTGTCTATGTATGATACTGTATGTCTTATGAATGACTGTATGTCTATGAATGGATGTATGTCTGTGAATGAACTGTATGGTCTGAAGAATGACTTGTATGTGCTATGAATGACTGTTATGTCTATGAATGACTGTATGTTTATGAATACTGTAATGTCTTGAATGAACCTGTATTCTTGAATGACTGTATGTTTATGAATGACTGTATGTTTATGAATGACTGTATGTCTATGAATGACTGTATGTCTGTGAATGACTGTATGTCTGTGAATGACTGTATGTCTAAGAATGACTGTATGTCTGTGAATGACTGTATGTCTATGAATGACTGTATGTTTATGAATGACTGTATGTTTATGAATGACTGTATGTTTATGAATGACTGTATGTCTAAGAATGACTGTATGTCTATGAATGACTGTATGTCTATGAATGACTGTATGTTTATGAATGACTGTATGTTTATGAATGACTGTATGTTTATGAATGACTGTATGTCTATGAATGACTGTATGTTTATGAATGACAGGTATTGGTCTTTATTAGATTAAAAACAACAAATTTCAATTCATCTTCAAGGATTAGAAGCTCCAGCCAATCCATTGATTCTGCTGGTTACCAGATTAGTTCCTAGTTACATGAACCTAGCCTCTCTGGACCTTCTGAGTAACAAGGGATCCTGGAGAATGATCGGGATGTAGGGATAATAAATATCTTTTCCTATTCAGACGGACGGTGAGAGGAATTTTATAAGGGACATGTCCCCAAACAGCAGTAACTATATAACCAGGAATGTCTATGGCTGTTGGTGGGGAGGGACCTCCCAAGTTCTCCCATTGGTCAGATTCCCCAGAGTCTTTATTATTATCTGCCACCCTTTCTAGCCCTGACTGGGCCCATATTCATTGGATATTACAGGGAAACGTTCTTTATGGTTTATAATAAACTTGTCATAGTAAACAACACTATTTACAATGGGCATTTAAAAAGAAATGCACTTTAATCAGTAAAGTTTATTTCCCCTTTAATTCCCATTGGGTAACTAGCTGACCTTGAATCCATCAATGCTGGGGATGTATCCGTATACTGGTTACTAATGCATTATGGGTGTTTTGTTTTTCAATCCATTAAGGAAGCCAATGGAATGTTTCTATCACATGTCCTAGTCAATCTCATGTCTTAAAAGACGCGATTGATCCAATTTATTGTCAGGTTGCTGGTTCCTTCCAGGGTAAAGCAGTGAAGATTTGATTAAAGGGAAAGTGTATTGTACATTCATGGATTTGCTTCTGTTGTAATGAAAATCAAACGCCACGTCCTCTCTGTCGGAAGAGGAAAATGTGGGCGTCCTCTGCGCTAACTGGGGATGATCCAGAACTGTACCTGGTGGAAATATGGGGAATTTCGATAGAAATGCGATGTTGAACATTCATTATGGACGTAGAAAAAGTTTAAATTCGGTGCTGAAATTCAACGTTGAAAATTCCAAAATTGGGTTTGAATCGAATTTTCGGATTCCATGAAATTTCTACTGGTTACTGGCAGGGGGTCGCAGGAATTTAAAGACCCCCTGCGTAATGTGTAATTAGTAGGGATGGCCGGTTCGCGGATCCGAACCCGGATTTTCTGCCTTCCGAACCGCGGATTTCTCGTATTTTCTAAAATTTTCGAAATTACGAGGATTTCTCGTATTTTCGGAAATACGTATTTTTGTAAATTTTCGAAATTACGAGGATTTCTCGTATTTTCAAGGTTTTTTTTTAATTTTATTGGGTCCGCTCGCGGATTTTCGAGCGAAGTTCGGACATCTCTAGTAATTAGAGTGTACTACCATGGATGCTTTCCAAAAGCTGGTGTTAAGGATTCCTTCTTTAAGATCTGCTATCGGCCCATTGCATTGGCCACCATTAATTTACATTGCCACGAAGGGGTTAACGCAGCTTTAAGACTAGAAAAGCCGGTAGTCTATAGTCTATACATTGCTCCAGTTGTTTCTGAATTGGTTATCCAACATGATATAATGCTGCTATTTAGTGTTGAATCCTTGTGTAATAATATAAAGTGATCTCTTCATCAGCCTTGGCTTTACAGGGAGCTGTCTGCGGTTTTACTATGACATCAGCTATCACAGAAATGTTGTAATTTATGAGGGTCCTTTACTGAGTTTTATTGGTCCCCCGAGTGTTATTAATAAGTCTGGGATAAGTGTGGGTCAGTCTCTGCCGAGCAGCCGTATATCTTGCTGTGTTTATCACTGGAGCCTGAGCATAAGGAGTGAGAATTTTATGGCTTGGCTTGTAAAAATTTAGCAGCCAAGAAAAAGAAAGAGTTTGGATGGTTCTTAGCCAGATTTGGAGCGGCAGGGCAAATAACTAAGATGGTTTTATGTTGCAAAGACTTTGTTTAATGTAAAGACCGTAGGGCTCCTTATTAATAGCGAAGTTACACCTGGGCAGCAACCGTTATCAACCGATTAGCAGTTCGATGACCCCAGAGAGGGTAATAAATGTGCGGTTGGTTTCCATCCATTTTTTTATGTTGACAGGAAGTCTAAATGAAAATGGCAGACACATGGCATGTTGTCTCATGGTTAGATTCAAGCAGCAAGTCTTTATCTAGCAGGTACCCAAGCCCTACATGGTAAACCTTCTATCTGTCCCAACCTGGGCAGGACAGTCGAGAAATGGGCAATGCTTGGTCTGGCTGGTTGGGGGGTGGGAAGAGTTGGGAAAGGGAAAGTTTGTCCAAGTTCCTTTTATTTTCTCTTTAAGAATTGCCCAAGGGAATGGTGGTAATGACATCACTGGTCCATGCACACACCCATAGACAACATTGATTTTACTGTGATAGTCCTGTAAGGTTGACTATAAGTCTTCACTCCATAAGTCATTGTATTTGTTTCCAACATCACACAGGGAACAATGTGGAGTCTGATCCTTTACATTTCTACCTCCAGGTCAGTGGAATATTTTCCGCTCCCAACCACCAGAGCAGAATATGACAGAGGGTCCCGAGAGAGATGGAGATAATTTGTAACCTGAATGATGAGTGAGCTGTAGCCAATCGTGATAAAATGAGAACCGTGTTACCCTTGTTCAACATGTATGATGGAGAGATCCCAGGAGAGGGTTACAAAGGGAAAAGCTACCTATGCTAGACCTTAAACCTTCCTCTGGAGACCTTCTGGAGAAACAGGACTAATCTCATTGCCAACACACCATAAATTCCTTAACGGTCCGACAGCCCAAAATTCCTTTTCTTCTCAAGTTTCTTCCTCTGTATTTCCTGGAATGGCGAATTCTATGGTTACTGTAAAGGTTTAAGATTGTCCTCAGTTTGGACTGAATGGAGACCTTGGGGAATTAAAAGTTTATTGAACTGCCATATGGTTACATGTTATCCAGTGGTTGTACTTTCCCCATAGTCTATATGAGTCATTAAACGACTTCTTCCTTCTGCTTCCTACAAGGCCTTGTATTTCCTGAAAGCCCTTTACATGCAAGCGGAGATCCCTGACGCATAGAGATATTTCCGGAACTTCTGCCTCCTGCAAGAAGATGGATAAAAAATAAACATAAACGCAATCCGCGTTCTAACGGCTTTTACGGATGATGTGCAGGAATGTCTGTAGATTAAAGTCACCATAGTTTGCATTGTGATATGTGAATATCTTTACATTAACCATTTAGGGGTCAATGTTTTACATTCTAGAATTTCCAAGTATATGAATCTATGCCTACCTGTCGCCAGAGCAGATAACGTTTCTGCCCATAACTCCTGGGGTGTAACATCTCGTTTCCCTTTCTTGATTTTGGACGATTCGTGGGATTCCCTTAGTGGAATTTGGTCTATCCACTTCCTCCATTAAAGATTTCTATGCAGAATATTGATTTCACAGATAACTAACAGGATAAGACCAGGTTTGGACCCTGTTGGGTTTACCTTATACATGCACTTTAGTTCTGCTTTAAATAGGTACGAGAATGCAATCTGTTACATTGCCAGGTATTGATTTCCAAATTCCCCAGGCCGATTGTTTATTAAATGTACAAGATTGTAGATGTTTATGAATCGAAGCCTATATCTTCTTTAATAAAGTGTATATGTATGTAATTCATTATATATCCATCCAAGCACTAGCCACTGTGTATCTTATTAACATGCTCCGATACGTGTACTTTAACGCGTTGCAGGTAGGTTGGTATTGATGGACGTCTCTGCGTCGATATGGTAGATTTATTATCCAGATATCTAGCACATAAACTGTACTTAGCTACTTTTGGACGGATCTGTTTATTTATTTTGATATCTATTCCTGTCTGATAAATTTTAATTAAAATATTTTCTGAAATATTTTTTTCCTTTTTTCTTTTAATTCCTATTTTCCCCAGGTTGTAGGGCGATCAGATTCTTTACAAACCCTGCAGCAGTTTAGTAGTAAAGGGCCTAGAAGGGATGTCTTCGTCCACGGAACCCAGTTACTGGGTCAATACTGTTGTACATTCGCCTTAGTCTTACTGTGCAATATGTCTCCCTAATCTTCTTTCTCTGTGCGTGTTCACATAGAGATCAGTCAGTGGTCAGTCTGTCTGGTGACATCACTTTGACTATTTCTACAGCTGATTGGCTAGTTTATTAAGATGTTTGCAAAGGCCAATAATAAACAGACTCAGAATTCACTAGTGATCCACCGTAGTACACCGTATTTAGAGGACATTCACAGGAAAGTTGGAGCCTGTACAGTGAGCCTGGTAAAATGGCACAGAATATCAAAACAGACTGGGGATGATGGGAAAATGGGAAAGGAGCACCTGGATTGAATTCATCCTTATACAATCAGGGGTGCCCCTACCATGAAGCAAAGTGAAACATTTGCTCAGGGCAGGCCCCTGCGGAAAACTGAAAAGGCGGCAGTTAAAAAAATCCTCCTTCCTGCAATACTGCATTTCAGCACCAATCCACCATTCAGTTACGTCATTTTCACCCAGAATCCTTTTCCACTATAAATAAACCTTTGCATGCATATTAATATATATATTATGTATTGTATATTATACAACATTGTATCATATTACATAGGGAAAGCTTGGTTCAAATAACATGAAAAACATGTCAAAAGATGGCGCTCTAGTTCTGCAGCTTGTGTAAAGCCCTAAAAGCCCAATAGAGGGCGTGACATTCCGTAAAGAGATGCAGATTGCCCAGAAGTCTCCTCTATTGTGAAGCTTATTTGCATTGCTCTCCCACCAGGTCCTATAGGACTACTGTATAATGTGTGTATAGGGGAGGGATTTCATCTATTCCTAATGAGCACTAATACTGAGTCTTACAAATAGTGTTGTAGACATCCTGGATATAAAATACTCCCTTTTATTGGCTAACTAAAATGATTGAAAATGCAATTTCTCCAAACACGTAGGCTTCTGGTTAGCCAATAAAATGTCTTATTTTACATCCAAGATGTAGTGATGGCCCAGTTCGCGGATCCACCTCGTTCGCGAACGGCTGATATCACGGATTTTCCGGTTTCCGCCTTCCAAACTTTACCAAACAGCGTTTTCGAAAATTTTCGAAATTACGTGGATTTCTCCTGTTTTTGAAAATACGAGAAATCGCAGATTTCGTATTTTCGCAGAATCCTCGTATTTTCGAATTTTATTAGGTTTTAATGGGTCCGCTCGCGGATTTTCGAATTTTCACGAAATTTCGCGGATCCTCGAGTGGACCGGATTTTGCGAAGTTCCGACATCTCTACTAAATAAAAGAGTTTGTTATGGGCAGAGATATAAGGTTGTTGCTGCAAAACTGCTTCTTGCAATGTAAAAAATAACAATACTTGCCTTCCAGAAATGGGTTGAGACTGTTCTCTCATTTAAACAAAACCTTCTGATTGACAAATTGGAACTCGAGAAACTCCCTTGAAATAAATTGTCCTGCCAGTGTTAAAGGACCCAATGATAAAACACAGACCTAATAAATTCCTTTATCATGAAACAGACTCTGGAGTGTAATACAGTCTGGGAGATTTCATAGTCTGTGATTTCCTAGTCCCTATTATCTAAACAAGCAATTAGAGGTTTGAAGCGGATAGAGACCTTACGACTGGTACACACCATGTATTAATACCAGTAATTCTCAATATTATATAGTATCCCTGTACCAACCAGAACTACAGTATATGTATTAATACCAGTAATTCTCAATATTATATAGTATCCCTGTACCAACCAGAACTACAGTATATGTATTAATACCAGTAATTCTCAATATTATATAGTATCCCCGTACCAACCAGAACTACAGTATATGTATTAATACCAGTAATTCTCAATATTATATAGTATCCCTGTACCAACCAGAACTACAGTATATGTATTAATACCAGTAATTCTCAATATTATATAGTATCCCCGTACCAACCAGAACTACAGTACATGTATTAATACCAGTAATTCTCAATATTTTTTAGTTCCTTTCTTCCAACCTTAAAGGATGTCCACGTGTCCTCTGATATGACCTATTAGTGAATAATGCACCAGAGAGTTCATTGTATGGCCCATTAATATATTAGACTGTCTGTCCCTCATTTAAAAATGCTTGAAAACCCTCATTAAAGTTGTCATTGCAAGGAATGACACTTGAGACACGACAGACATATCTGTACAAACCCAACAGCTCATCTTCTTACACCGGTCTACGGTAAACGGTGGCAAAGTTTCTTAAACTTTCATTACAAGGAAAGTGTGTATGTATTTTTTTGCTGTTCGGTGCTGGTGAAGTTGTTAAGGTGACTCTATAAATTGCATAATTATAAACTTAAACAGAAATGGTAAACTAAAGAGTCTAAATGAACACTTCATAGGTTAATGTGTTGGCAGAGGGGGTTGGGTGTGAATCCCACACACACAGAGAGCTTGTTAAATACTCAGAATCTGGCACCATTTTCAGTAGGTTTAGAAGACGCAATTCCAGGAGTTTGATGACAGGGGCCCTTTGATGAAGAGAGCTCATACACAGGAATACGAGACAAGCTAGCTCAACAGAAGCAAAATATCTCATCGTACCCATTGCCCAAACACACCTGCTGAGAATGGTAAGTGCCTTTGGAGAGTCTCATATCTCTGGCATATCCCTGACATCATCAGTGCTCTGTAATATGTCCCAGTAGGAACATTATCAACAAATCTAGTTTTCAACTGTAGGAGAAAACAGACACAGAAATTATGTTATGATGTCATAGAGTCTCTTCCATAAATAAGATAAATGAAAAAAGAGAATGTATCAACGTCTTAATGATGTCAGGGACGTAACTACCATGGGAGCGGACTCTGCCACCATAGGAGGCCATCTTCCTATTTTCCCTGTGACAGATATAGCCTCCTCCTAGAAAGCCCTTGTAGATGAAGCATGGATATGGGCCCATCATAGTTTTGCTGAGAGGCCCAGGGATTCCTAGTAATGCCACTGAATAATGGCCTAAAAGGAATGGAGACTTTAATGAGGAGAGTTTAAGATGATGAAGTCCCAAGGAATCTACATTTTATCCACTGAACGAGCCTATCAGATATTTAGAAAGATCTACTCACGTCTGATAATTTTGAGGTAGAAGAAGAAAGGACCCTCTACGTCAACAGATACAACCTGAATACCTATGGAGCACCAAGCTATCACTATACATGGTACAATCATTCGTTCAAACCCACTTGCTAGATTCCAGGCAACTCTAAGATTGGACTCACAGTAACAATTATCTAAAAAGCATTTAGACAAAAAACATTTCCACTCTACACAACATAAGACAAAATCTTTCCATGTTACTGTAACTCATTTTGTGCTCAGGTTACAGAAGTAATTTATCCAAAGAGCATTGAGCAGGAAGTCACATTTTGTCTTCTCATGGAGAAAAGTCAATTTGGATCCCACATAAGTTGCACTTGTCCAACAAGATAGACTGTTGAAAAGACAAGACTGTTAAATGTATCTGAAGAGCCATACTTGGACTAGGCACGCAGTATTGAACTAGTGGAAGGCGGAATTTCTTTGGATGTTAAGAAGCCCTTGGAACTTCATTTCAGGAGCTGAGGGAGCTAAGGGAAGACCAGATCTAAAGCCTTAATCCAAAATAGTAAAAAAAAAAAAAATATATATATATATATAAAATTTAATGGATAAACAAAGTTTAAATATAAATAAGGCCTAATGGAATCTATAATGTATAAGTTAATGATAGTTGTATCTTTCTCCTCTTAAATCAGCAGGTTTCTGTCATTCTGCCTTCCCACCAGAGTGTGTCCTGGCTGACCTTCCTGTGTCCTCTCTGTTATCCAAACCAAGCAGTGAGAGAACTAATTATAACTAGAAAGGGGAGACACAGAAATTAGGAAATCAGCTAGATAGGAATACAATCTATTTGTATTTTAGGTTTAATTCTCCTTTGTTAAAGGATTTGTCCATTTTCCAGTATATGTAGAGTATGTCCTTCCTTCCTAGATGTAATAATCTACACTAGCAAATGGCACATGTGTCTGGTGGGATTTTATCCTGTGCCAGTGCAGATAAAGAAAGGACATCTTGGTCATACTGGGATAGGGTGAGATATATGGAGGGCTGTGTTGGATAGTGCTTTATAGGATAGAGTGAGATATATGGAGGGCTGTGTTGGATAGTGCTTTGGATAGTGCTTTATAGGATAGGGTGAGATATATGGAGGGCTGTGTTGGATAGTGCTTTATAGGATAGGGTGAGATATATGGAGGGGCTGTGTTGGATAGTGCTTTATAGGATAGGGTGAGATATACGGCATTAGAGAAGCGAGAAGAGAAATGAATGAGCCGGGCAGCAGAGTTGGAAATGAATTGAAGCGGTTCCAGGCAGTTGTTTGGTAAACCACACAGGAGTGTGTTGCAGTAGTCTAGCTGGGATATGATTAGGGCATGGACCAGGATTTTTGTAGATTCATTCGAGAGGAAGAGTCGAATGCAGGAGATGTTTTTGAGTTGGAGCCGACAGGAGTTGACAAGCGAATTGACATGAGGTTTGAAGGAAAGATTGGAATCTAGCGTTATTCCCAGGCAGCGGAGATGAGGAGATGGGGATATGGGGGTGTTGTTAATATTAATAGTGAGACTAGGGAGGGGAACAGATTGTGAGGGTGTGAAAAGGACAAGTTCAGTCTTGTCCATGTTGAGTTTGAGGAAGCGGGAGGACATGAAGGCAGAGATGGGACTAAGGCAGTCGGGGACCTGGGATGTCAGTGTAGGGAGATCTGGGGCAGAGATGTAAATTTGGGTATCATCCGCGTACAGGTGATACTGGAACCCAAATGAACTAATGAGTTGTCCAAGGCCATGGGTGTTGATGGAGAAAAGAAGAGAACCGAGTACCGAGCCTTGGGGGACCCCAAAGGGAGGGGGCGAGGGGTGGAGCTAATTCCAGAGTGGAAAACACTACAGGTCCTACCAGAGAGATAGGAGGACAGCCAGGAAAGTGCAGTGTCCTGGATACCTAAGGAGGCCAGGATCTGGAGAAGTAGAGGGTGATGAACAGTATGAAAAGCAGAGGACGGATCAAGGAGAATGAGCAGAGAGCAGTGACCTTTAGATTTAGCACTAAGTAGATGATTGGTCACGTTAGTGAGGGCAGTTTCCGTGGAGTGGTTGGGGCGGAAGCCTGACTGGAGGTGGTCAGAGAGAGAGTTAGACAGGTTCTGTTTTGCCTTCTCGCTCTTCCTGTGGATGACCATAGCTTCTCATCCTCCTGAAATATGTCATTCTGGACACAGCTGGTAGTAATTGGGTGAAACCAAACACTCTCTGTAAGGAACCTCCAGTCAACGGGAAATCAATATTTACCCATTGGCCAGAAACAGGTGGACAGTTCTAATGTCATCTCCATAATTATGGGTCCCAAACATTTCTAGACCACCCCCGTTTGGCCAGAATGTAGTGATCCAATCAGAATACGTGGGCCCAGTGCTGCATAATCAGCAAAATAAACAGATTCTACTTCATATTTTTCTAATATTCTAAAACTCTATTGGTTATTATGTTATTCCTGGATGTAAAAACACATTTATTCCTACAACAAAGTGTTTAGTTGCTTGTTCAAATCTCGACCACCCCTAAACACAGGGGATAGAACTAGCGCCTCCTACTGTGCTGCTCAGGTAGCATTAAAAAAACGTGGTTAGAGGGTAACTGTGGTCTCCATACAAGGGTCCTCTAAAGAGCTCTCTTATACCATAGTAATTATCAGGGGAGCCCAGGAGCCAAGGGGGCCCCTATCTTCTTATTTTTCCTATGGCAGATGTAGCCTCCTCAAAGAAAACCACTGTGGAAAAAACATTGGATAGGGGCCCCACCATAGTTTTGCTGGGGGCCCAATGATTTCTAGTTACACTATGATATGTCTAGATTCTCTGGTTCTTAAGTTAAAGGCTATCAAAATATTTCTTTTCTAAAGCTATTTAAAGACAGATACAGTAGGATACAACTGAGCATGCTCAGTGCCTGTGGCACAGAGGGCAGAGTAATTGAGCTGGTTATGTCACTGCTCACAGTGCTACCTGGAGACACCATTCTTTATACTGCTATAGGTTTTCATAGGTTGCAGCTAGGAGCACGGTCCCAGAGTCCTTTTTAAGGAGGAACGTGCTCTTTTAATGAAGATAATAAAGGTGGTATGGAGACCACAGTTACCCTTTAACTCCACATTTCTTTATTGTGCAATCCATGAAAACACCCCATTGGTGTTTGTTTCCCTTTAAAGTTGCAGTGTGTATTACCTGGTTCTGTTAGGCACAATTCTATGATTATGGGGGCTGAGATAAAACCATAACGGCCCATGGAAGAAAAGTTGAAGAATTTAAGAACTAAAATAAACCAATGAATGCTGAGTGGGTTACAATACGGACGTCTACAATGTATGAAAATGCAAACTTCCCCTTTAATCTGTTTAGCAGCTGCAAGGCTCCATGTTTGCCGTATCTGAGAATGACAGCTCCGTGTCCCATTTAGGGGGGAAGGGGGGAGAGAAGAGGAGGAAGTGGGATTTCCGCCACACTCTGTACGACCCTTTCTCCACTCACACGTCCTATCATATCCTCTGACATCTGTTCCTCCAATCGACCCAGCCAAGAAGAGAGACCACTGAATTCAATGCTGAATGACATTCGCTCCAAACGGCTCTTCGTAGAACTGGAAGCTGCTTTCCAGGTGGTCTACCGCATTTTATACGAGGATTAGGGCCCAACTGGTATGAGATAAGTGAACATCATCCAGCTCCATACAAAGACCCTCTATCTCACATGTTCACTATTGACAGAGCCTTTCGAACATCTGCTATAATTTCCACCAGCAACGTGGCGGTATTTGCACTTATATCCGTTTGTATTGAAATATTTAAAGCTCTAAGGTCCCGTACACATGGAATGATATTTAGTCTTCAATGGGTCCAAATATTGGTACAAATGTTGCGAATATCAATATTCCATAGAATCTACAACGGACAATTCAGTATAGAAAGCTAATATATGTCAATTCGTTATTCATATGTATCAGTTTATTCCAATATATACATTCTACAATTACATCTACATTCTATAATTACAATTGTAATTATCCTCACAATACATTTTTATTAATATATTGCGTTCGGGTGAGAAATGACTAAAAAAGGAATGTGTTTGTGGGGGGATGCTCCTCCTATTCTTCCCAAGATCCTCTGCTTCTGGTAGTACCTCCCAGTGAGCTAAATGTTAATTTGGCACCAGCACCATAGCCTAGAATGGTGCTTACATCGCCAGCAAATACCTTAAATCTTTTTTTTTTGTTAAATATAAATTTGTAAAACGTTGATACGGGGGAAGGGGGAAGATAATAAATATCAACTGAATAAACATATAAAGAGCAAGAAGGATTTAGAAATATATGTAATTGAATGAGAAATTTAGAAGGCAAATTTTGATTGGGCCCCTTAATTGTTCCTGTGGACCCCAAGGCCCTGGTCCAACATTAAATCAGACTGATAAACAGGGAGCCCACCAGGAATCATTATACCATGGGTCCATCCAGAAAATACTCTCCATCTTTTTAATTTAAGTTGAATTATTTTGTTTTTGTATGTATGTATGTATGTATAATTTTATTTATAATACATAGGTGTGGTATTTTATAATGGGAGCTGCAGTGGTATATATCCTTATAAAAATCACTCAGCTATGTCACTAAGTGACTCATTTCTTATATCCCACTACTCCTCCCATTCCAGTGTTCATGTCTGGACAATGACTCAGCATTTTTTGCCGTGTTAACTTCACTAACAGAACCTGCTGGAGCTGCTTCCTGTCACTTCATAACCAATGTCTCTCTCCTCCTCCACAAAGATTTGTTTAACCCCATAGATGCTGGGCTGGGATGTTCCTTTCTACTGGGTTTAAGTTACAGAAGGTAGCTTGGGGGATTTAAGGTGGAAATAGGGACAAGGCTAGAATTTAAAATGTGAATGGGGTGAAGGAATCCGATACTTATGTATTATAAGAAATAATGCGCACTTCACATTATAATATAAGGATATTACACTTTAAGGGCCGGATTATCCCTTATATAAAGCACCGCTTGGGTACACAGCGCTGTACATTATAACAATACAGATTATACAGTATGTATGTATATGTTTATTTATATAGCGCCACTTGGGTACACAGCACTGTAAATTATAACAATACAGATTATACAGTATGTATGTATATGTTTTTTATATAGCGCCACTTGGGTACACAGCGCTGTACATTTTAAACAATACAGATTATACAGTATGTATGTATATTGTTTATTTATATAGCGCCACTTGGGTACACAGCGCCGTACATTATAACAATACAGATTATACAGTATGTATGATATGTTTATTTATATAGCCACTTGGGTACA
Source organism: Hymenochirus boettgeri (assembly GCA_019447015.1). Classification (NCBI taxonomy): domain Eukaryota; kingdom Metazoa; phylum Chordata; class Amphibia; order Anura; family Pipidae; genus Hymenochirus; species Hymenochirus boettgeri. The sequence continues at coordinate 2,597 of JAACNH010000891.1, read as the reverse complement.
CAGCGCTGTAACATATAACAATACAGATTATACAGTATGTATGTAATGTTTATTTATATAACGCACTTGGGAGACACAGCGCTGTAATATTAACAATACAGATTATCAAGTATGTATGTATATGTTTATTTATATAGCGCCACTTGGGTACACAGCGCTGTACATTATAACAATACAGATTATACAGTATGTATGTATATGTTTATTATAAGCGCTACTTGGGACAGCGTGTACATTATAACAATACAGATTATACAGTATGTAGTATATGTTTATTATATAGCGCCACTTGGGTACACAGCGCTGTACATTATAACAATAAGATAACAGTATGTATGTATATGTTATTTATATAGCCCCACTTGGGTACACAGCGCTGTACATTATAACAATACAGATTATACAGTATGTATATATAGTTTATTTATATAGCGCCACTTGGGTACACAGCGCGTACTATAACTATACAAGATATACAGCATGTATGTATATGTTTATTATATAGCGCCACTTGGGGACACAGCAGCTGTACATTATAACAATACAGATTATACAGTATTATGTATATGTTATTTAATAGCGCCACTTGGGGACACAGCGCCGTACATTATAACAATACAGATTATACAGTATGTTGTATATGTTTATTTATATAGCGCACTTGGGTACACAGCGTGTACATTATAACAATAAGATTATACAGTATGTAATGTTATTTATATAGCGCCACTTGGGTACACCAGCGCTGTACATTATAACAATACAGATTATACAGTATGTATGTATATGTTTATTATAGCGCCACTGGGGACACAGCGCTGTACATTATAACAATACAGTTATACAGTATGTATGTATATGTTTATTTATATCGCCACTTGGGTACACAGCGCTGTACATTATAACAATACAGATTATACAGTAGTATGTATATGTTTATTATATAGCGCCCCATTGGGGTACACAGCGCTGTACATTATAACAATACAGATTATACAGTATGTTGTATATGTTTATTATATAGCGCCACTGGGTACACAGCGCTGTACATTATAACAATACAGATTATACAGTATGTATGTATATGTTTATTTATATAGAGCCACTGGGTACACCGCGCTGTACATTATAACAATACAGATTATACAGTATGTATGTATATGTTATTTATATAGCGCCACTTGGTACACAGCGCTGTACTATTTAACATACAGATTATACAGTATGTATGTATAGTTTATTTATATAGCGCAAATTGGGGGACACAGCGCTGTACATTATAACAATACAGATTATACAGTATGTATGTATATGTTTATTTATATAGCGCCACTTGGGGACACAGCGCTGTACATTATAACAATACAGATTATACAGTATGTATGTATATGTTTATTTATATAACGCCACTTGGGGACGCAGCGCTGTACATTATAACAATACAGAGTATGCAAACAAGGGGATAAGAGCCATTATACAGATAGATAAAAATGTAATTTAAGTATAACTGTTTCTATATAATGTCCCATAAATGTCGTTATAATTGATATTTTGGGGTTAACCAACCATAGTCCAATCAGAAATGACCGGTGAGTAGATCAGATATGTCTATAAAAGCAGAATTCTGATTGGTTGAAATGAGTCTCTCCTTGAGAACTCAGCTTTAGCCCTTTCTGCTCCATAGACATGAAACGTGAGACAATAATTTGTGTTGATTATCTACGGTTATTTTTCTCAAAACTACTTGGAATCTCAACATTTTCCAACAGATTAAGAAGCGGACACAGTCAGTATATTTCACACGTAGAGTATATTCCTCCTGGACTCTATAGGACACATTCTTGGCCTCGCATTCCACTATCATTGCCCATAAAGAAAGTTGGGTCTTCTTCTCCGTATCAATGGCGAATTAATAAAAACAATTCCTGGAGTAGTTTAGTATGAAAGCGTCAAATCGATGATATGGGGGATTTCACAGATTTCACATTAAACGCTGTGTGAGATGAAAGGAACCAAACAACGAGATCACATTGCATGGCTGGAACCTATTACATGTCGTGTATAGACAGCAACTCACTCAATGATGTTGTTAGAGGGGTAGGGTTAGAATGTAGCGATCGGTTGGTATGCTGGAAGGAATATTGGATACTGTTTGACCCGAAAGTTCTCAGATAACATCCCCAAAGAGAAAAACATACTGTAGTTGCATGTCACAAATTTGTAATGGAAGAAGCAACTGACATCGCTGCAGCTCCTTGTAAATCCCTCACCCAGTGGGTTAATATATACATCTAGCCTCATTTTCTGCAGCAGAAACAAAATTATTTGTCAGCAACGATTGGTGGGGAAAGGTTTAGGAAATTAAAGGGAAATTATCTCATCACAAACAAACAAACCCCCTACCCTAATTATATGGTGTGGGCTAGATGGGTGTATGTCTTTATACAACCTCCAATACTATGTTACTATGTAACTGTTATACAGACATTATGGGTAGGGTATAAAGGTTGGACTAGATGAACGTATGTCTTTATACAACCTCCAATACTATGTTACTATGTAACTGTTATACAGATATTATGGGTAGGGTATAAAGG
>JAACNH010000890.1:115746-127120 GCA_019447015.1 Hymenochirus boettgeri | reverse complement strand
GGAATCTCCCAGATTGTCACTGTGTGTACCCACCCTACAGATAATAGAGGGAATCTCCCAGATTGTCACTGTGTGTACCCAGTCTCGGAGGATGAAAGATTCCAGAGCTCCAGGTGAGTTGTCCTGGGGTGAAGGGATGTGGATATTTTCTACCTTACAGTCTGCACAATCCTGAGGAGCGTTAATGGAAGAACAATAATTCCGTAGCGGTAGTCTACTACCACAGTGGCAGTGCATCACCAGACAATACCCACGGGGGAGAAAGTAATTAGATTGTGATCAGAGAGTGGGAAGGAGTTACTAGCAAACTGAGACCGAACGTTTTTTAGTAATGACCAAGTCCAGGAGGTGACCATCGGGTGACCATCCTTATGGATGACCATCATTATGGGTGACAATCCTTATGGGAGACCATCCTTATGGGTGATCATCCTTATGGGAGACCATCCTTATGGGTGATCATCCTTATGGGAGACCATCGGGTGACCATCCTTATGGGTGACCATCGGGTGACCATCCTTATGGGTGACCATCGTGTGACCATCCTTATGGGTGACCATCGGGTGACCATCCTTATGGTGACCATCGTGTACCATCCCTTTGGGTGACCTCATTATGGGTTGACAAATCCTTATGGGTGACATCCTACGGGTTACATCGGGACATCCTTATGGTAGACCATCCTTATGGGTGACAATCCTTATGGGGGACATCCTTATGGGTGACCACCTTATGGTGCTAGTGTTTGGTCCACGCTGGAGGGAAGAAGGAGGAATTTTAGGTGGGAAAGTGATTGCTTAAGCGTTGCCAATGTGACAATTGAAGTCACCTATAATTATGCCGTACAGTCGAGGAAAGACAGGTAGAGAAGCCAGGTTAACTCTGTAAGGAAGGCAGCCGGGGTCCAGGCAGATTATTATTATTGTTGTGGATTTATATAGCGCCAACATCTTCCGTAGCACTGGCACATGGGGGGTTGTAAATGTCTGCCCTCAGCCATCAGAGTTTGGGGCTACCTACAGACATGGCGCTGTGGACCTAGAGGCCATGCAGTGTGTTTGGCTACCTACAACATGGCACTGTGACCTACAGGCCCATGCAGTTGTTGGTCTACCTACAGACATGGCGCTGTGACCTACATGCCATTCAGTGTGTGTGGCTATCCTACAGACCATTGCGCGTGACCTACAGGCCATGCAGTGTGTGTGCTACCTACAGACATGGCGCTGTGACTACAGCCATGCGTGTGTTGGGCCTACTACAGACATGGCGCTGTGCACCTACAGGGCCATGCAGTTGTGTGTGGCTACCTACAGACATGGTGGCTGTGAACCTACAGGCCATGGCAGTGGTGTGTGGCTACCTACAGACATTGTGCTGTGCCTACAGGCCAGGCAGTGTGTGTGGCTACCTACATACATGGCCCTGTGACCTACGGCCGCATGCAGTGTGTGTGGCACCTACAGACATGGTGTTCTTGTGACCTCGGGCCATGCAGTGTGTGTGGCTACCTACAGACCATGGTGCTGTTACCTACAGGCCATGCAGTGTGTGTGCTACTACAGACATGGTGCTGTGACCTACAGGCCATGCAGTGTTGTGGTGCTAACTACAGACATGGGCGGTGACCTACAGGCCAATGCAGTGTTTGTGGCTACCTACCGACAGGTGCTGTGAACCTACGGGCCATGCAGTGTGTGTGCTACCTACAGAACACCGCGGTGTGACCTACAGGCCATTCAGTGTGTGGGTGGCTACCTACAGACATGGTGCTGTGACCTACGGCCATGCAGTGTGTGTGGCTACCTCAGACCATGGTTCTGTGACCTACAGGCCATGCAGTGTGTGTGCTACCTACAGACATGGTGCTGTGACCTGCAGGCCATGCAGTGTGTGTGGCTACTACAGACATGGTGCTGTGACCTACAGGCCATGCAGTGTGTGTGGCTACCTACAACATTGTGCTGTGACTACCGCCATGCAGTGTTGTGCTACCTACAGACATGTGCTGTGACCTACAGGCCATTCAGTTGTGTGTTGCTACCCTACGCCTGGGTGCTGTGACCTACGGCCATGCAGTGTGTGTGGCTACTACAGACAACCGCGGTGTGACCTACAAGGCCATGCAGTGTGTGTGGGCTACCTTTACAGACATGGTGCTTGTGACCTACGTCCATGCATGTGTGTGCTACCTACAGACACCGCGGTGTGACTACAGGCAATGCAGGGTGTGGTGGCTACCTACAGACATGGTCCCTGTGACACTACAGCCATGCAGTTGTGTGTGGCTACCTACAGACATGGTGCTGTGACCTACATGCCATGCTGTGTGTGGCCTACCTACAGACATGGCGCTGTGACCTACAGGCCATGCATTGTGTGGGCTACCTACAGACATGGTGGCTGACCTACAGGCCAGCAGTGGTGTGGCTACTACAACATGGCGCTGTACCTACAGGCCATGCAGTGTGGTGTCTACCTAAGACATGGCGCTGTTACCTACAGGCCATGCAGTGGTGTGTTACCTACAGACATGGCGCTGGACCACAGGCATGCAGTGTGGTGTGGCTACCTAAGACATTGCGCTGTGACCTAACAGGCATGCAGTGTGTGCACCTCAGACTGGCGCTGTGACCCCTAACAGGCCATGAAGTGTGTTGCTACCTACAGACAGGCGCTGTGACCTAAGGCCATGCAGTGTTGTGTGCTACCTGACAGTATAGTACAGTAAGTATATAGCTAGTAATGTACAGTATAGTACTACAGTATAGTATAGTACCGTACAGTATAGTACAGTATACTGTACTATCCTGTACTGTACTATACTATACTTTACATATAGTATAGTAACAGTATAGTAGAGTACAGTATAGGTATAGTACAGTATAAGTAACAGTACAGTATATTATAAGTACAGTCCACGTATAGTACAGTATAGTATAGTACAGTACAGTTAGTACAGTAAATAGTATAGTACACGTACAGTATAGTACAGTATAGGTATAATATAGTAAGTACAGTACAGTATATTATAGTAACAGTATAGTAACAGTACAGTATAGTATATGTAACAGTATATACAGTACAGTATAGGTATAGTACAGTATAGTGATAGTCCAGTACAGTATAGTACGTACAGTTATATGTACAGTACAGTAAGTATAGTAACCAGTATAGTACGTACAGTATGTATAGTACAGTATAGTATAGTAAATACAGTATAGTACAGTACCGTATAGTACAGTATAGTAAGTATAGTATATACGTACAGTATATGTACAGTATAGTATCGTATAGTATAAGTACAGTACGGTACGTACGGATATTATGTATGGTATGTACGGTACGTACGGTACGGTACCTACATTATAGTATTTAAAGTATGTACATTATAGTATCGTACATTATAGTATAGTATATATAGTATAGTACAGTACGTACATTAGCGTATAGTATAGTATAATAAGTATAAAAGTACAGTATAGTATAGTTTTCTAGTATATAGAGTATAGTATTAGAGGTCGAATAAAGACATCCATCCATCCAGTTAACCATCTTATCATACCCCATTTCCTGCCTACTGTTTGATCCAGAGGAAAGGCAAAAAAAACCAAATTTGATGAAGGGGGAAAAAATTCCTTCCTTACTCCAAGGGTCCATGGAATTTCCCTGGATGCAACTCTACTTTATGTATCCATCCCGTAACGTTGTAACATTCTTTGTTGTAGAAACTCATCCAGCTTTTTATTACTGCCCCAATGACCTCTATACAACTCCCACGGAAGACATTTCCATAGCTTTACCATTCTCACAGTGACAACCCTTCCCCAACTCTACTTTATGTATCAATCCAGTACTGTACCACTTCCTTGTTTGTAGAAACTCATCCCTCTTTTTATTAAACTACAATGAACCTGCCATACCAACGTCACTGGAAGACAGTTCCATACTTTACCGTTCTCAACAATGACAAACCTTTCCCCACTCTACTTTATGTATCAATCCCAGTAACTTGTCACATTCCTTGTTTTGTAGAAACTCATCAGCTTTTATTAAACTGACCAATGAACCTCCATAACAACGTCCACTGGAAGAAGTCATATCTTTACCGTGCTCCAGTGACAAACCCTTCCCAACTCTACTTATTTATCAATACCATACTTGTAACATTCCTGTTTTGTAGACATCACCGCTTTTTATTAAACTGACCACTGACACCTGACTATAACAATGTCCACTGAAGACAGTCCATAGCTTTACCCGTTCTCACAGTGACAACCCTTCCCAACTCTACTTTATGTCTCAATCCATTAACTTGTAACATTCTTGTTTGTTAGTAAACCATCCGCTTTTTATTAAACTGACCAATGAACCTGCCATAACAACATCCAGCTGGAAGACATTTCCATAGCTTTCCCGTTCTCACAGACCAAACCCTTTCCCAACTCTACTTTATGTTCAAACCAGTAACTTGTAACATTCCTTGTTTGAGCAACTCATCCAGCTTTTATTAACCTGCCAATGACCTGCATACAACGTCCACTGGAAGATTTCCATAGCTTTACGGTTCTCACATGACAACCCTTTCCCAACTCTACTTTAGTATCAAATGACCAGTAACTTGTAACATCCTTTGTTGTAGAAACTCATCCACTTTTTATTAACTGACATGAACCTGCATAACAATTCCACTGGAAGACACGTTCCATAGCTTTTACCGTTTCACAGTGAAACCCGTTCCAACCCTACTTTTAATTATCATCCCAGTAAATTGTACTATTCCTATGTTTTTGAACTCCATCCAGCGTTTTTATTCACTGACCAATGACCTGCCATAACAACGTCCACTGGAAGACAGTTTCCAGAGCTTACCGTTCTCACAGACAAACCCTTTCCCAACTCTACTTATGTTCAATCCAGTAACTGTAGACAGTCCTGTTTGTAAGAAACTCCATCCAGCTTTTTATTAAACTGACCATGAACTGCATAACACGGCCACTGGAAGACAGTTCCACCTACGTTTTACCGTTCTCACAGTGACAAACCCTTTCCAACTCTACTTATGTACAATCCCTTAACGTAACATTCCTTGTTTGTAAAACTCATCCAGCTTTTGTATTAACTGACAATGACCTGCCATAACAACGTCCACTGGAACGTTCATATCTTTTACCGTTCTCACAGGGACAAACCCTTCCCAACCTACTTTTATGTATCAATACCCGAGACTTGTAACATTCCGTTTTGTAGAGCTGACGGTCGATCCAGCTTTTTATTAAACTGACCAATGAACCGCATAACAACGTCTACTGGAAGACAGTTCCATAGCTTTACCGTTCTTACAGTGACAACCCTTTCCCAACTCACTTTAGTTCATACCAGTAACTTGTAACCTTCCTTGTTGTAAAAGAACACCGCCATCCAGCTTTTATTACCTGACCATGAACCTGCCATAACAACGTCCACTGGACGACAGTTCCTACCTTTACTATTCTCACAGTGACAACCCCTTTCCCACCTCTACTTTATGTATCAATCCAGTAACTTGTTAACATTCCTTGTGTTGTAGAAACCCATCCACTTTTTATTTAAAACTGACCAATGAACCTCATAACAAACGCCACTGGAAGACAGTTCATAAGCTTTACCGTTCTTACATGACAAACCCTTTCCCAACTCTACTTTATGTATCCAATACCAGTAACTTGTAACATTCCTTGTTTGGTAGAAACTCATCCCTCTTTTTATTAACTGACCAATGAACCTGCCATAACACCGTCCACTGAAGACAGTTCCATAGCTTTACATTTCTCACCGTGGACAAACCCTTTCCCAACTCTACTTTATGTATCCAATACCAGTAACTTGTAACATTCCTTGTTTGTAGAAACTCATCCGCTTTTTTATAAACTGACCAATGAACCTGCCATAACCACGTCCAACTGGGAAACCGTTTCCATAGCTTTTACCGTTTCTCACAGTGACAACCTTTCCCAACTTGAGCCTAAACCTTTTTTCTTCAAGTCTTAAGGATGTCCTCGTGTCCTCTGACATGTTCTATTGGTGAACAATGCCCCAGATAGTTTATTGTATGGCCCGTATGTATTTATACACAGTAATCTATCCCCACGCAGCCCCTTTTCTCAGCCGTACATATTGTACTTTTCCAGTCTCCTCTCATATTCAATCCCCCATCCCCTTATTAATTTGTTGTCCCTTCTCTTAACCCTTTGCATATCAAAGATGGTCCGTTTTGTACACGGATCCAAAATTGCCTGCATATTCCAAAAGGCCTTACCAATGCTTGTAAGAGGGATAATTCATGTCCTCCCTTGAATCCATACCTCTCTTTATACAAGACAATACCATGCTGGCTCTGGCTGTTACTGCCTGGCACTGCTTGGTACCTCTCTTTATACAAGATGAGATGAAATGTAACAGGGATCAGGGCAGTGACCAGGAAAGCTGTTAATTCTGTTTAATTATTTATTTTCACAACACACAATGCATACCGACCCCCATACCATACTGACCCACATTGTACCGAAACGGCCATGCAGTGTGTGTGGCTACCTACAGACATGGCGCTGTGACCTAGAGGCCATGCAGTGTGTGTGGCTACCTACAGACATGGCACTGTGACCTACAGGCCATGCAGTGTGTGTGGCTACCTACAGACATGGCCCTGTGACCTACAGGCCATGCAGTGTGTGTGGCTACCTACAGACATGGTGCTGTGACCTACAGGCCATGCAGTGTGTGTGGCTACCTACAGACATGGCGCTGTGACCTACAGGCCATGCAGTGTGTGTGGCTACCTACAGACATGGCGCTGTGACCTACAGGCCATGCAGTGTGTGTGGCTACCTACAGACATGGCGCTGTGACCTACAGGCCATGCAGTGTGTGTGTAAGATCACCAAGAATTTAATATTACAATATGTACGATCACCTAATTAATATTATTAATAATCCAGATCACCTAGAATATTAATATTATAATATAATACAGATCACCTAGAATATAATATTATTAATATATTACAGATCACCTAGAATAATATTAAAATATAGATACGATCACCTAGAATAGTAATATAATTATATCAGATCACCTAGAATATTAATATATATATAATCCAGATCACCTAGATATTAATTATAATATCCAGATCACCTAGAATATTATATTATCAAATATGACAGATCACCTACAATATGTAATATAGACCAAATATATCCAGATCACCTAGAATTTAATATTATATATATCAGATCACCTAGAATTTAATATTAAATATATCAGTCACCTAGAATTAATATTATATATCACAGATCACCTAGATGTAATATTACAATATAAACAGTCACCAGAATATTAATATATATATATCCAGATCACCTAGATTGTTAATATTACATATATACCAGATCACCTAGAATATTAATATTATTATATCAGATCAACTAGATGTTAGATGACTAATATATACAGATATACTTATAATATCTAATATTATTATATAATCCAGATCACCTAAAATATTAATATTATAAGTATATCCAGATCACCTAAAGAATTTAAATAGCTACAATTATACAGATCACCTAAAATATTAATATTATAATATATCCAGATCACTAGAATTTATATTACATATATATCAGATCACCTAAAATATTATATTATAATATATCAGATCACCTAGAATGTTAATATTACAATATATACAGATCACCTAAATAAATTTATAATATATTCAGATCACCTAGAATATAATATTATATATCCAGATCACCTAAAATTTAATATTAATAATATATCCAGAGCACCTAGAATATTAATCTTATAATATATACAGATCAACCTAGATATTAATATTATAATATATCCAGATCACCTAGAATATTATATATAATATATACAGATCACCTAGAATAGAAATATTAAAATATACAGATCACCTAGAAATATTATTTATATACAAGATCACCTAGAATATTATATTATATATATCCAGATCACCAGAATATTAATATTAAATAATCCAGATCACCTAGAAGTTAATATTATAATATATCCAGATCACCTAGAATATTAATATTAAAATGACAGATCACCTAGAATATTAATATAACAATATATCCAGATCACCTAGAATAATAATGTTACAATATGTACAGATCACCTAGAATATTAATATAACAATATACCATCACCTAGAAATTATTTAATATATAAGATCACCTAGAATATTAATATTATAAATATACAGATCACCTAGAATTTAAATACATATATTACCGATCACCTAAGAATATTAATATTATAATATTACAGATCACCTAGAATATTAATATAAAAAATATATACAGATCACCTAGAATATTAATATACATATATACAGATCAACCTAGAATATTAATTATAATATATTCCAGATCACCTAGATGTTAATATTACAATATATACAGATCACCTAGAATATTAATATTACAATATATACAGATCACCTAGAATATAATATTATAATTATACAGATCACTAGAATATTATATTATAATATATACAGATCACCTAGAATATTAATAGTACAAAATATAGATCACATAGAGTAATATATAATATATCAATAACCTAGATATTGATATTTATAATTATCAAGATCACCTAGAATTAATATTATAAATTCAGATACTAGAATATAATTACAATATGAACAGATCACCTAGATATTAATATTACAATATGATACAAAATCACCTATAATATTAATATTATATATATATCCAGATCACTAGAATATTATATATAATATATACAGATCACCTAGAATATTAATATTACAATATATACAGATCACCTAGAATATTAATATTACATATGACAAATCACTAAATATAATATTATAATATATCCAGATCACCTAGATATTAATATACAATATATCAGATCACCTAGAATATAATATACAAATATACAGATCACCTAGAATATTATATTACATATGAACAGTCACCTAATATTAAATAACAATATATAAGATACCTAAAAAATTAATATTAATAAATATATACAGATCACCTAGAAATTAATATTATAATATATACAGATCACCTAGAATGATTAATATTACAATATTACTCAGATCACCTAGAATATTAATATATTATATCCAGATCACCAAATAATAAAATCAGAGATAACCTAGAATTTTAATATTACAATATATACAGATCACCTAAATATTAATTTTATAATATATCCAGATCACCTAGAATTTTAATATTACAATATATATAGATCACCTTAAAATATTAATATATAATATATCCAGACCTAGAATGTTAATATTACAATATATACAGATCACCAGAATATTAATATTATAATATATCCAGATCACTAGAATATTAATATTATTATATCCAGATCACCATAATATTAATATTATTATATATCAGATCACCTAGATATTAATATTATAATAATACAGATCACCTAGAAATGAATATGTATAATATTCCAGATCACCTAGATATTAATATTATAATATATACAGATCACCTAGAATATAAATATTATAATATAACAGACACCTAAAATAATTATATATACAGATCACCTAGAAATTATTATCATAATATACAGATCACCTAGAATATTAATATTATAATATATCCAGATCACCTAGAATGTTAATATTATTATAATATATCGATCACCTAGATATTATATTTACAATATTACAGATCACCTAGAATATTAATATACAAATATCCAGATCACCTAGAATTTTAATTTACAATATGTAACAGATCACCTAGAATATTAATATATAAATATATCCAGATCACCTAGATATTAAATTATAATATACAGATCACCTAGAAAAATTTATTAAATTATAATATATACAGATCACCTAGAATTAATATATAATATATACAGATCACCTAGAATATTAATATTATAAATATATACAGATCACCTAGAATATTAATATAACAATAATACAGATCACCTAAAATATATATTACAATATATACAGATCACCTAGAATATTAATATAACAATTATACAGATCCTAGAATATTAATATTATATATATACAGATCACCTAGAATATTAATATTATATATATACAGATCACCTAGAATATTAATTAAAATATATACCAGATCACCTAGATTAGAGTAATATTATAATAATAAATATATAATAATCCAGATCACCTAGAATATTAATATTATAATATGTACAGATCACTAGAATATTAATATTACAATATAACAAATCACCTATAATATTAATTTTAATATATCAGATCACTAGAATATTATATTATAATATAACAGATCACCTAGAATATTAATTAAATATATCAGATCACCAGATATTAATATTACAAATAAACAGTCACCTAGAATATTACTATACAATATAAACAGATCACCTAGAATATTAATATTATAATATATCCAGATCACCTAAATATTAATATTACGATATATACAGATCACCTAGAATATAAATATACATATGAACAGATCACCTAGAATTTAATTATAATATATACAGATCACCTAGAATATTATATTATAATATATACAGATCACCTAGAATATTAATATTATTATATATCCAGATCACCTAGAATATTAATATTACAATATATACAGATCACCTAGAATATTAATATTACAATATGAACAGATCACCTATAATATTAATATAACAATATATACAGATACCTAAAATATTAATATATAATATATACAGACACCTAGAATATTAATATATAAATATACAGATCACCTAGAATATTAATATTACAATATGAACAAATCACCTAAATATTAATATTATATTATCCAGATCACCTAGAATATTAATATTACAATATATCAGATCACCTCATAGAATATAATATTACACAATATATACAGATTACCTAAATATTAATAATAATATATACAGATCACCTAGAATTTAAATATAATATATACCAGAATCACCTAGAATATTAAATATAACAATATATACAGAAACCTAGAATATTAATATTATTAATATATACAGATCACCTAGAAATATTAATATACAATATATAGACACCTAGATATAATAGTTATAATATATACAGATCACCTAGAATATAATATAATATATACTATCACCTCCTAAAAAAATTATAATACAATATTAACATATCACCTAGAATATTATATTAATATATACAGATCACCTAGAAATATTAATATTACAATATATAAGATCACCTAGAATATTAATATAACAATATATACAGATCACCTAGAAGATTAAATTATATATATACAGATCACCTAGAATATTAATTAATATATACAT